>JAADVD010000170.1:0-58751 GCA_023334535.1 Pythium vanterpoolii | reverse complement strand
GTCCATTGATGAGCGGGAACGCGTTGTTAATGGCGACGCGGCTGGTGAAGGGAAGGGCAGTTGGCGTGGTGATTGCAACTGGCGACGAGACTGTGTGGGGACAACTGCTGGACAACCACGAATGGCCCGTGAAAGGAATAACGCGGACAAAGTATGGAGAGGGAGGAAACGGAGAAGGCGACGTGCTGGTGAATAAGGTATGATACAGGGAACAGAAAAGCTGCAGATTATTGATATGGTCCTCGTGACGACCAAATTTGTCAAAATGAAGCAAACTCGATTTCAAACGAAAAATTGAAAGAATATACCTCGACTAAAGGCAAACATCGAGAAACTGATTGCCAGGCGAGCGCGTGCTATCATCCAAACAACCCATACGCAGATAGACTACTTTGGATGCGTGCTGCCTTTCTGTCGTGTTGGATGAAGGCGGTGTGAGCAAAATACCGAGGTCAGTGAAGACAAACTCGTCGTCTACATCGCGACCGCGTCGCTGAATGCCACAGATGGTCGCATCATCGATAGTCAGCTACTCCCGCACGCCGTCGACAAAATAGCCAAAGCGATATGACGTCTGCCGATTGGTTCTGAAGCACGTCGTCTTGATTTGCTGCTCGCTGTCGATTTTAACGCCGACTGATTCGATCCGTTCGCTGTCAGCAACCACAAACCACTGCTCGCTGTTCTCGTGCGCAAACGAATGGGTGAATCGGATCATGCGATCGTACTCAACGGACGTCACTACACGGACATCGTCGATTTCCAGCACAATTTTCGTGACCACAATGGCGCGAGGCGCGAGGTCAAATGTGCAGAACCCGTACTTGAACTTGCAATGAAAATGGCTAAGTCAACGATTTGATCGGCCCAGTCGATAGGTCGATACCGTGGCTTTCCACCGCAGTCTCCGCGGGTGCAGAGGCACTTTCCCCATTGCAGCTCCTCGCGAAGAGGTCTTTCACCAGAATTCCACGGCGCCGATCACGAAAACTCGAGATCACGAACACTTGATAGCGACGTGCCTGCGAGAAAGCATGATGGAATAATCTACACGAATTCCGACAGATACAGACTTTGCACTTGGAGCAGTGGCGTATGTCTATTCCATTGATACCTGGGTCCACTCGAGGCTCTTCCTTCACAACCTTCGCACTCGGAAAGAGTCACCTCGAAGGCGAGAAAGAGAAGCTCATCGTTTATCGTCGACGAGGACCGCCTCCACCAGCAGCAGGAGCAGCGCCACCGGCAGCAGCGCCGGCCGGTGGGCCCGAGTCGCCGCCAAACAGGCTCATGACAACCAGCGGAACGACGACGTACCACTAGCAATCAATCACAATCTACAGTTAGTACCCGAAATTTCCTCACACACAATCACCCCTACGTACGTAGCGACGGAGGAACGACTGGTTTTCTTCGGCCGCCGGCTCGCCTTCTTCGCTCTGCACGGGTTTCTTGACGCCCTTTGGCGCGGCCTTCTTCTTCGGCACAAGCTGCTTGGGTGGGCTATTCATCATACAATCCAATTAGCACCTCTGTCTATATGAACGTCAAGTCATGTACGTACGAAGGGCCGTTCTGCGCCGTGAGCACGGCCGCCTGCGGCGACAGCTTGGCGTTCGTGAGTTCCCGCTGTGAATATACAACTTCCATTATTCCTCCCTTTCTGTCAGAGTCTCTCTATCTCTTATCCGCACCTTTTGGAATTCCAGGCAGTTTGCGTCACTCACGTACGGCGTGAGGTATTCCATCGCAATCAGCTTGCCATTGTCCGAGAGGTGGAGCGTCAAGTCTTCGCGGAGGCGCGTACCGGCCAGCATGCACATGGGGATGGACGTCACCACAAACGCCGACGCATCGTTCGCCGGATCCGACCGCGCGCGCACCGAATAGTGTTTTCCAGCGCGCAGCAGCGTCTCCAAGGAGGCAATCTCCGCGGTGCCGAGGGCAGGCGTGTCGACAAACGTGACTTTGGGCTTGGCGCCTGATGCGCTAAGGACAATTTCGACCTTGCCACGCGGCGAGAACGGCGCACCAGTGGGTGATGGAACGTTATGCTCGAGCGCAAACACAAATCGCTGGTCGAGCTCACCCGTGCGCGTGAGGCGGTCGTCGTACTCGTCGCCAAAATCGTCTTTGAATCTGTGCGGTGGATTACAATCAGCTTCTAGAAAGGCGGAAGAGATAAATGGGACATAGATAGAAGAGCGTACTCGGCGCTTTCGACTTCACGTGGATCGGCGTTGGTGGTGGCGATGTAGGCCACGCACACGAGCAGCAACGCCAGCAGAGAGTGGCGCAACATGGTGATCGTCTGTCTTGGGAAAGAAATCGAGATCGTTGTTGGCGTTCCCTTGAGTTGATGTCTCTCCATTGGAAGAATAAAACCTCACACAACAAAACACCTTGAATGTCACTAATAGTGACATTCTCTCAGAAGTGTACTGTATCGATTCATATTGAGGACCTCCTTTGAACGTTCAAAGGCAAGGCGCGAAGGACACCCCCAGAGTGTCGAAGCTTTGGCGATCGTCCATCGAGGTGTCTATCCCGACGGCGCCATCTCCTCGAGGAGAGCGTTTCCATCAATGGCGCTGGCCGTCAGCAAAAGTGCGAATGCGGAGAATGACGCACGCACGAAAAGTGCGTCGAAAGCAGTCGAAGTGCCAGTAAAATGCGAGAAACAAGAGTCGTCACGTGAGGTACCCGTGCGGACTCGCCTACAACAGAAGAAACGGCGCTCCGAGACCGAGCTCGAGATCGCGCGCAAGCTGAGCTTTAGTGCGGCGCTAGAGAAAGGTCCAGATGACGACGATCTTCTAACCGACGACAGCAAAGTGCAGATTGTGATTCGCATCCGTCCGCTGGTAACCGAGCCGACCCCTGAAGAAGATGGGGATGAGAACGAAAAAGAAAACGACGAGACGCTCGCGGCCCAGGACGAGTGTTTTCGCGTGGTCTCGGAGACTGCGTTGCTCGCGCACCCGCCCAAGACCTCGCAGTCGTATCGGTCCACGGGTACGGCCACGTCGTTTCATTTCTCGCGTATTTTCACGCCACGCACAGCCCAGCAAGAACTGTTTGAAGCGACGACGCGGCCCGTGTTGGAGGCCGCCTTCACAGGCAAGAACGGACTGGTGTTTGCATATGGCGTGACCAACTCGGGCAAGACCTACACAATCACCGGCACCCCTGTCCATGCCGGCGTCCTCCCACGGGCCCTCAAATTTGTGATGGAAGAATTGGGGCGGCGCAAAGAAAACGACGAATCGCCAGTCACGAAGATCACAGCGTCGTACCTCGAGATTTACAATGAAAACGTCTACGATTTGCTGACGGCACCGGTCCGGAAACGCCGCGCATTGCGGCTCCAAGACTGTGACGGCAAGATTCAAGTGCGTGGGATGATGGAGCGATCCTTAAAATCAATCAAGGACGCGGAAGACTTGCTTGCGTCCGGCCAGAAAAACAAACAGGTCGCCGAGACCAAGTGCAACATGGACTCGAGTCGGAGTCACTGTATTTTCTCACTCTACTTTTACCACCAAGTGCATCGCGGCGCGACAACGTTAAGGAGTAAAGTGAGTATTGTCGACCTCGCCGGCTCGGAGCGCAGTGCCAAGACTGGGGCCACCGGGCTGCGCATGCAAGAAGCCAGCAAGATCAATGGGTCACTCATGAACCTAATGCGGTGTCTCGAAACGATGCGGTGGAACCAGCAGCATCCACCGTCACTACACAAGATGGTTCCTTTTCGGGAATCCAAGCTGACACGGGTACGAAGAGGTTTCTCTCAAGCATACTGGCACGAGACTTTATCTAACGTGTTCTTAAAATGTAGTTGTTTCAAGAAAACCTTATTGGACGGAAACAGGGACCGCTGGTGATGATCGTAGCGGTGAATCCGTCAAGTCAAGAGTTTGACGAGACGCTGCGCACCCTTAAGTACAGCGCCATGGCGCGCGAACTGGTTCCGGTGCAGAAGACGTCGGGGCGGAAATCGATCGCGTCTACGTATTACGATCTCGACGGACGACTACGAAAACGTCGGCGAACGTCGACGGATGGCGAAGGCGCTACTGCCGACGACCAGACCGAGGTCAATCAGAAAAGGCAGGACGGACACGCTGAACTGGTGAAACGGGAGTCGTTCGGTCGCCACATGAAGCGGGATCCTAGCCAGCCAGCTCACCGACGTCCGCCGTTACGAGCAGTCCGAGCAGGTTCCCACGCTGTCCACGCCGCACCTGCTGCAAACGCAAACGCCGTTATCGCTTTGATGGAGCGGGAACTGGATGCCCATCGCAAACGATCGGTACTTAACCATTTTGTAGATTTTTGTAGTGTGCACTAGACTGACAATTCGTGTGTATCTTCTGTAGGCAAAACTAGAGCAAGAAAACAATGACTTGCGGATCCAGCTCTCACAGACCAACGCGGAGAAGCTCCAGATGGAAGTCAAGATCCGAGCCGAAGTCGGCAACGAAATGCACCAACAGCTACAGCATATCAAAGCCCAGTATCGTGACATGCTAGCAAAACAGCGGCCCGGGACCGACTCGACCAGCTCCGCAGCCTCGCCCTCCCAGTCATCGGTGGGCGACGAAGAACGGGCGATGTGGAAACAGGAGAAAGCAGCAATGCAGCAGAAAATCCAGCTCCTTCAAGAACAGCTCGGTGAGTGCGAAGACGAAATGAAGCGGATCCACGACCGCCACGAGCAAGAGCTTGACTGTATGCTGACCAAGCGAGAGCATGTTAAAGAGGAGGAAGAAGAACCGGAGGAGGTATAATCACGGTATGAGTATGTGATCCCCCAGATGTGATAGTAAACGAAACCCTAGTTTGATGAACTGTGCTTGGCATGGCTACATTTCGCGTTAGTCATTGTGCGTCGTGTTTTGAACAAGTGACACTCGAAAGGTTGAGCCACCACGTCACCAACGAAGTGGTATCTTCAGTGTACTGATTTAGTAGATACAAAATCTGCATCCAGAGGTCCATAAATCTGAGTACACTGGATAGACTTACCGATGATTGGCGGGGCTCCCAACTCCATGGCACTATTAGATGACGACATCCCTTGGCGAGTCGCCGTCGTCAGCTCCGAGTTTCGACCGCCAAGTGAGTTGACGTCCGAAACCACCATCGCGACAAAGCCCCACAGAACGAGAATCGGTACAGTCGGCTCACTGGCACCTAGTCTTCGCGTGCATTAGACGCCTCCGCATTAAACCACCTGCCGACGGCGATGTTGGCTGAGCTTTTTGCGTCTAACGAGTGCGTGGTCTAACCAGGTGCTGGAAATCCCTCAGGATAGCTAACGCGACGTATACTATCAGATTACTCATGAGCGTCGCGGCAGTTGCGCTGTTGTCCGGCAGCGTCTTGTATGTCGCGCGGATGGTGCACAGCGTGCACAATACGAGCAAGCGCATGGTCTACGGGCCTTCTAAGATCAACGCTTTTATTGCCAAGGTACAGTCCAGTCTGACTTGTCGCGCCTAAATATCTTACTGGATTTAATCCGGAGATGTCGTCTCTTATCCAGCGTCGTCCTAACTTCTGGATTTTTGTCCACCACAGTCGCTTCAACCGACACTGGACCGATACAGACCGACGTGGTGGACCAACACGCACTTGCAGATCATCCTCACGTTTCTTGTCCCACAACCGCACATCCAATACAAGCGCGAGCTCCTGGATATGGACGATGGCGGCCAGGCCGCACTGGACTGGGCACTGGCATCCAGCACTAAGTCGGTCGACCAGCACCTCGCGCCGGACGCGCCGATCGTAGTCGTGCTCCACGGTCTCACGGGCTGCAGCCTGGCCATGCGATCGCTCTGCGCCGAGGCGCTCGAACACGGTTATCGTCCGGTTGTCTTCAACAAGCGTGGTCACGGCGGCTCCAAGCTCACGACCCCCAAGCTCCAGGCTTTTGGCTGCGTCCGCGATCTCCAGGCGGCCATTGACCACATTGAACGCGCGTTCCCGGCGGCGAAGTTGTACGGCATTGGGTTCTCAGCCGGCTCAGGGTTGCTCTGCTCGTACTTTGGCGTGACCGGCACGCAGTCGCGACTCGATGCCGGCGTGATGATCTCGCCGGGGTACAATGCCCTCGATTTGTTTTGCGGCGGCAAGATCCATCCGCTGTACGACTTCTTGATGACCTTTAGCTTGAAAGCATTCTTGGGTCGCCACAAAGAAGAACTGAAAGACGTGATTCACGTGCCGTCGGCGCTCAAGGCGTCGTCGATCCGCGAGTTTGACGAGCACGTCTTCATGAAAATGCACGGCTACGACGACATCGAGAGTTATTGGAAAGACAACAACCCCGTACGCGATCTCGATCGCATCGCGCGGCCCACACTGTGCATCAATGCGCTCGACGATCCCGTGTGTACCAAAGAGACCATTCCTTACCACGAGTTCCAGAAAGACCCGCTCCGTGTACTTGTTGAGACGGGCCACGGCAGCCACTGCGCCTTTTTTGAAGGCCACGTTGTCCTCAAGTCGTGGGCGGATGGCCTCGCGATGGAGTACCTGACCAAAGTGCGCGAGTACCAGAGTCTCGTCCCGGCGGCTGCCCACTAAATCGCAAAAGCAGGAACAACTCGTTCATGTCCACAGTATTCACGTATATAGACCCTACGTACGATACTCATTGCGTTCTTTTTAATAGTCGTCGAGGCTCGATGGCTTGTCCTCGTGGTAATACTCGTAGACGTAGTTGGGGTTCTTAAGCAGCGTGATTGCGATTGTGGATGCAGCAGAGGAACCGAAAGTCTGCGGTGGTCGATCAAAGCAGCATGCAAACACCGCTTTCCATGACCACCAGGGGTACGTGATCTTGGGACCTCGTTTCGATGGTGAGCCAAGCGCTTCGTAGCCGTAATCATCTTCGCCAAAGTACACGCCGTCGTGGCGTGTGTCTTGTTCCTGTAAATCGGTTCGATACATGGGCGAGTTTTCTGGACTACGGACACGTCCGATCGAGCGCGAGCGGATCGCTAATCCCGGCCCGTGGACTCGGTCGTCTTCGGTGCCTTCTTCCTCGTAGTCTTCATCGTCTTCCTCGGAGGTTGAAGCTTCGGTCGCCATACTCGCGAGAATGTCTTTGACAAAGATCGAACTTCGATTCGCGTCGTCACGGAGGGTTTGAAACTTGGTTTTGACATGCTGCTGCGCGGTCACTTTGCCCTTGTGCTGTTCCAGCGCCGTCCGCACCATCTCTTGTTCGTGCTGCTCGTTCGTGATCTGGTCTTCCATGGCATTCAGCCACCGCTTGCGTTCGAGACTGGTACGCGCCTTGCATTCCATGACATTCCCGATTCTTTGCGCATCTCGCTTCGACGGCGACAGTGTCGCTCCGCCTAACGCGGACGTTTTTCTCCCCACGACAATGAAACCATGAGTTTCAAGCTCATCATTTTCGGTGCCTTTCTTGCTGATCCTCGTGGCCTGCCAGGGTTCCGCGACCATCACGTCGAGCACGGCTTGGGGCAGTATATCGTCTCCTTCCTCTTTCTGTTCGTCGGCGACCATTTGCTGGTTGTGGCCATGGAGCGCGAGCGCTTGTTGCTGCGTCTCGTACAAAAGCCATTGCGTACCGATCAGCACGGCGTACCGTGTCTTCCACTTGGGCGTAAGCTTGAACAATGTACGACGGCGCGACTTCTCACGAACCTTGAGATATCCTTCCATAGCAGCACCCGGCACAAACGCGAGTGCAGCATCACGGCTTATAAATTGACTCGTGGTTTCTCCTCGAGTCGATGTCGATCTCTCGAGACAACTCGTGATTCCTGTCATCCAGCGATCTCGATCTTGCGGCACGGAAAACGTGAGTTCGAGAGTCGCACCGTCTTGGTTTTCGAGACGAATGCCATGGCGGTCCTGAGGTTCACGGATGCCAAGAGCAGTTGTCGGTGGTGCCCATTCCTGAACTGCAATAAGTTCGTGTCGCTCGATCGCTTTGAGTTGCCAGTCGTCCGCGCAGGCATCACCGCCGTCCTTGAAAAGCCACATCGAGGTATTGAGCACGACTGCAAACCTTTCTCGCCACATCGAGCCAACAAATTGATGGCGCACACGAACATATCCTTCCAGCCGAAGAGCATGCGCTGCTCCAGCTTGATCAGATATGGCTGTGCCAGATGGATCAAGTGCTGTTGCTGCTGCAACGTGGGCCGCAGCAAGTCGGGCAAACTCCTTGCCATCTTCATCAAGGTATTGCTCGGCGAGCGCAAACTCGAGCTCGTGTTGTATGGCGTGAAGCCAAACGGTTTTATCTTTTGGCGTGACTGCCGTGAAGTGACACGGTCTGGCTTGAGCAGTAGTACTCACTGGCAAGAGTTCGAATCCTCGGCTTGTCTGGGGATCCGCTGTCTCTGCTGGCGGTGACCAGTCAGCGAACGAACCGATCGTCATCTCCAGCAACGCTTTCTCTTTGCTGTCCTCTCGTAGACAGGAAGCAGCCTGGTTGCGAGACGCAAAGCAAAGCATTCGAGCATGTCTCAGAATCGCAAACACGGTTTGTGCCGGCTCGCCCGTCCGCCAGATCACGAGCTTTCCTTCCATGGCGGACGTCGCAAAGAGAAAAGCTTCTTGGTCGTCTTCTTCATCGTTGTCAGCCATACGCTGGGCTTCTTCGATAGCCAACACGGCCTTTTCGTCGAGGAGTAGCTGCTCGCCTTTGCGCATATTAATGCCGGACTGAATGGAGGTAACCCACTGCGTCTGCTCGTCGGTGGTGGCAGGGAAAAATGAAACCAAGCGATTCTGCTCTCGTGCATTGATAGAATCACCATCGTCGACGATTTGCAACTGGAATTCTAATCGTTTTTGGGGAGTCTTAGGCGAGTTCCCAATGGCGTTGAATAGCTTCCGGAAATGACCGCCCGGACTTTGCACTGTAGCATCATCACCAGTGGCTTGCGGTGAGATCTCGATCACTCGAAACGTCAACAAAGCTGCGTCGCCTCCTAAAAACGCACTTTCGTCGGCGTAGATACGCATAGACGCACGCGACTTTAAGACGATAAAACCTTCGGTCTCATCGTCACTTGTACCTTTCGAGAGAGTGCCCAACTGATAGTACAAGTACCCACGTCGTTCACCCGTCGATTCATCGAGAACCGACGCACGTCGCGTTACACGGGTGGAGCCTTGGTCATTCCCACTGTGTTCATCTTTCTTAAACTGGTCTTGTAACAACTCCACCGCGGCAGCTTGTTGTGCACCGCGGCGTATCTGCTGGATCCACTTGGCTCTGTCTAGATCGTTTGCAGCGCCACAACTGAGCACAATCTGTTCCTGCGTAAGCACTTGGAACGGAAACCGTCCAACCGTTGAAGCGTCGCTGCTGAGTGGCGCAACGCCACCAGTCGCTTTCCACGCACGCGTTGACAGCGCCGTCAAAGTCGCGATTGCCTCGTTTCGATCACTGTCTGGATACAGCAGTAGCTCATTGTGGTTCTGAACGACTACGTAGCATTCCTTCATGAGACTTGCCTTCGTTTCGTTTGCCACAGAGCCACTGCTCGTTGGCGACGACGCAGACATTGTCGAAATACTAGAAAAATTCTGGAGCTGCAGTCGATAGTCTTCCAGTGCCTGGAAGAAATCCAGACGTATCATCAAGAACCCCTTCATCAGCACACTGCCGCGCGGTGACGACGCGTCCGTCACTTGTTGAGCTAGAAAAAGCCGCTCTTCCTCCAAGATCGTATTTGCCAATACAGCATCCAATGCTGCTTGCAATAACTGCAGCCAATGGGTCTTCTCAAGTACGTTTGGTGCTTGGAAGTACATCCAATTGTGATCTGTTGTCTCAACCGCAAAGCGGCAGGCATTCTCGACGAGTTTGACGGCTAGAACCGTCACCGTTCTGTCTGCAGCCGACGTCAAAGCTGCGGCTCCGGATTTGAAGCCTTCCCTGGATGCGTAGAACGTCAGGGTGAGTCCCTTTTGAGAAACGTACACCTTTTGGATATGCTTCCATGCAGCATCACTGTTGCCACCGGCGGCTCGCTCTAGGGGTCCGTCGTACTCGAGCTGACGTAGTGCTTGCGTGTGGGCATTGAGCCGTGGGAGAAGAGTGAGCATTGTTTCGTCGTGGAGCAGCTGGGAGCCGTAAGTTGCGTCCATGGCCTCGAGCATCGCCAATTCACGGCCTTTATAACATGCCAAAAGCAAGTCAAGATCCACGAGCTTGCGTGGATTGTGCTCTTGATAGTATGTGACTAATCGTTCGCGAAGTTGGTCGCGCTTTGCGCGGTCCTCTTCAGTCTCCACAACTGCGGTCGGATCTTGTACGTCTGATGACGCTCTGGTCTCAGCTCGCGAGATCGCAACGCCATGATGAAACGCACGGATCCACTGCGTTTTTTCTTCACTCGAGAAAGCGGCACAAAAAAATGTCTTGCCGTCATGGGTCTCGAGTTCCATCCCAAATTCGTACGTCTGCGTCGCTGTTTTCCCGTGCCAGTCGCTCACGATCTCGACGCGGAAGCTGCCGAGCGGTGACACGTCACTGCTTCGCGAGTCTTCGTGCGTGAGATAGTACGTCAGGACATTCTTGACCAGTACGCAGTATCGCTTTCGCATGGACGGGACCAGATGACCACGTTTCACCAAGTACCCTTCCATTAGAATCGAAGCCTCAGCTGTCGTTTCCGCAGCTGAGGTATCATCCATCGCCTCCTGAGCTGGTAGAAGACTCGTGAATGCCAGGTCGGTAGCGATTTGCGTGTGGTGGACGCGGTCGATTTCGACCAACAGGTCAAGCTCGCGGTCTTTGAACGAGTGCAGCAAAGTCGCGACTTCGTGTTCCTTCCCTGGACGATGCTGTGCGTAAACCGCGACGAGCTTATCATGTAGCGCACACCACCAAGCCGGTCTCCCTTTCTCCTCCTCTTCGATGGGGACGTCCAGCTGATGCTGGATGTCAGCAGCCTTTCGAAGCACCCGGGTCCACTCCTGAAACAACGGGTCGACATCCGCACGAAGCAAGATGGCTCCTTGAGTCTGGCCCTCAATGTTGAAGACGCGCATACTGTGCAGTTTCGCGTTGAGGTAGTTGATATTCATCACGACATCTGACGCAAGGGGAGGTTTGGTCGCTGAAGCCGTACGTGGAGAGGTTGCGTTGCCGTCGGTGTTAGCCGCGTGGGCATCGCGACTGTTTTCATAGCAGCTCCATTGAGTGTTTCGGAGAACACAATAGCATTTTTGAAAGTTGGATCCAATCTCGGGGTGTTTTACCCACAGATAACTTTCATAGTGCAGCACGCTTTCGTTGCTGCGCGTGTTTGGGGACTCTGGTTGTGTAGCAGGTGGGAGCAACGAAAGGAACTCTGTATCCGCGCTGATGCTACTTCCGTAGGTCGCGTCAAGATCGACAAGCAGTAGCTTCTCGCGACCTGCGAAATAATGCAACAGCGTGTCGATCTCTCCGATGCGACGCGGGTTGTGGCGGCGATAGTACTCGATCAGCTTGTGCCTTAACCCTGCCTTGTCCGCTTCTCCAGTGTTAGTCGATTCATTATCTGGGACAGTCGCTTCCGTTGGAGATGTGGCGTGCGCAGCCAAGATGCCCAAGCCGCTTCGAATCTTGGCCATCCATAGCGTTCGCTGTTCCTCAGTCAGAGCATCCAGCTCCATGGCGCAAGTGCTTCGTTTTGGTGACACGGGTGACGACGGACGCGATGGGGGCTTGCCATCTGTATCGACGGGATAATACGTGACGCAAAAGCTGGTGGCCGATTCCGTCAGAACATCACTGATCGCCACCAATTGGATTGCCTCGACTGCGTTGAACGGTTCAGCCAGGTACGAGGTCTCAGAAGTGTACCGTAATAACTTGTCAACCGACAGCACACTGAACGAGGATGTTAATGGTGATGTTGGTCGTTGTGCTTTCGGATTCATCGCAGTCCACTTTAGAACGCCTGTCATTTTCCCAAATTCGCGCAAACCGCTGGTGACGCCGGAACTGAGACGTCGTCGTCCTTTACGAGACTCCTGGGCCTCACGCTCGAGTGTATGGACAAGCTGCTCGATCTCTGTGTCCTCGGCGAGTGTTGTACCATAGATGCGATCCAAGTGTGCAACCAAAGAACTCTCTCGTCCTGCGTATTTTTCCATCAGCATCGGAACGTCGTGGACCTTTGCGGGGTGGTGCTCAACATAAATCTGCTGGATTCTCGCACGGAAATTCTCTACCACTGACGTAGAGCTGGATGGCCCCACAGTCGCTAAGATCGCGGATCGTGTACCCTTTAGCAACTGCTCTTCTCGTCGCGTCGGTGACGATAGTTGGTCTTTGTACTTGAGCAATGCCTCGTGGATACCCGTGATCCACTTGGTCTTTTCGTTTTCATTGGCTGCGCTGCACTGGGTCATGTGATGGTTCACAGTGTGGATCTGGAATCCATGGTGGTACTGGAGCAGTGTGCCATGTCCATCCCAATCCGAGACCCCACAGACCAGTACGTCTTCGTGGTCACTAACCTTGTCTGCTTTTCTTAGTGCTTCGTACTGCTCGCGGGATTCAAAAATGCCAAGCTTGAGTCTATCCAGCACGCAATATTTTTTCTTCATGGTCGGAAACAGAGAGCTTTTCTTCACCAAGTACCCTTCAATCACCACCACAGGCGCTTCACTGTTCGCTCGTATCGGTGAAACGGGTACCGATTCTTTCTTGATGTCTCCAGTGACTAGTGTAGGCTTCGTCTGGGGTGAAGCCGGCTCTGTGGACGTGATGTGACCAAGAGACGCGCGCCGTGGCATCATACCAGGCGATGGTGGCTGAATAGTCGTCGAAAGCAAGTCAAACGAGTCGCGTCGAGCCTTGGCTTGCATGGCACGGTGCGGAGAGAGTGCTGGCATGGTGAGCCCAATGTGAAGTGCCGTGTCCCACGTCACAGCGCTCTGCTTCATCGGTGCAGAACAGTACAATGTCTTTCCCTCGACTGTGATGACCGCAAACGCGTGTGGAAAGGTCTTCATGCCCCCAACTTTCCCGGTCCACTCGGTTACAGCAGCAACGTGAACAACGCCGCTTGGTGTCTCGACGTGCTGGTTGTAGTCGTCGACGTCTTTGTACCAGCATAGTGTGTTGCCATACAGTACGTAGTATCGCCGATGCATGCTCGGCTTCATCGGGTGCTTGACCAAGAGATAACCTTCGGCAAGCGGATCCAAATGAGATGACGACGCTGTCCAAGATGAGACACGGAGCCGAGAGATGTGCTTGGCGGCCTGTGCGTTTTGTAGATTCGTAGTGGCTGCGTCTCGAAGCTTGCGACCTTCGGCCGCACATACCTTGGTGCGCTCTAGCAGTGCTTCCACCTGGCGTTCGTTCTCTATAATCAAAGTCTCAGTCGTAGCAACCTGCTGAGTCTGGGTCGCTTCGGCGGTATGGTCGACTTCTAGCTGCGCGGCCAAGTGAGCAATTCGCGTCGAAATTTCCTCCACTGAGACAGAGGTGGATGCCGAAACCACCGACATCTGATCCCCCTCCTCCTTCTCCTCACCATCACTGTCGTCTACAGCAAGAGCTGTGTCGTGGGCTCGTGCTCTGGCTCGTTCCAGCGCGCTCTTGGTCTGTAAGGTCTTTTTCTGGCTTTCCACCAGCACAATCTTTGCATGACGGAGCTGTTCGTGTAGGTCTTCTCGTCCCTGGTTGGCGTCCTTGATCGCCGTGTCCAGTGCAACCGCTTCATCTGCCAGTTGCTGTGCCTTGTCGACCGCCTCGCTTGCAAGCGCCATCGCACGGCCTTCTTTCTCGGCTTCTTGCAGTAAATAACGCTGTGCGTCTTCGATCTCGTCCTGTACAATGCGGTTCGGCTCGTCGAGCGCGTGCTGCAGCGCCGCGAGCCACTGGTTCTTGTCTTCGCGCGAGTCGGCGCGACACTCATACGTTGTGCCACCCAAGTACTGGATCTCAAACGACGTGGCTCTTTTCGACGGCGACAAAAAGCTGCTTGCGGTGCTTTCGCTCAGATCGACGACCCCGACGACCTCAAGCACGTTTCGCGGTGTTAATTTGCGTTCGTACTCGTTGGCATTCGTATAGTATGCGAGCATTGTGCCCTTGAGTACGCAATACCGTCGTTGCCTGTGAGGGAAAAAGGGAATCCGAGAGGTGGTTATTAGACTTTTTCCAAGCCAAAAATGACGCAAATGACACGTACATGATCGGCAACGCATGACCTTTCTTTGAGAGATAGCCTTCCATAGTATTTGAACCGCTCATGGCGTCCAGAGACTGCGAGCCGGCGCGGATTGGTCGTGTCGTTGCCTTGAGGTTGCCGTTCTGATCGATTCTTCGGAAAGGTCGCTCGATCTTGCGCGCCGCTTTTTTTCAACCTTGCCAGCTCAGTTAATTGGCTGAAAATATTAGAAACGAATATCATTGGCTATTATACTTTGGCTACATTATTGTCAGTCTATCGAGGTAATGTGTGGCGAGCGTGTTTTTAGTGACAGCGATTTTTCACAGACACTGCCGCATGAGCTGCCAAATCGATCGTTCCTTGAGCTTGGCCGTGACTGCGGATGTGCACGTGCCATCTCGTGCCATCCGCTGCGATTTGTGGTGTCGCACCAACAGTCGCGGCGTTCGGCAATTAATGATCTCGACGACCCTCTCGGCTGGTCTTGTGCACGTGACCTCGAGCCAGCTGCCGCCGAGTGCATACTCGCCGCGCTTGAGATCGCGTGTGTGCGCGTACGCCATCGGTGCGTTCGTGCGCTTTCCTTGTGCAAGCCGTTGTATCTGCAGCGGTGTCCAAGCGACGTACGACACGCGAAATTCATCAACCAGGCCACGGAATCCACACCAGTGCTGCTTGGTCGTTGAGTCGTCGTCTCGCAAGAAACCTGTTCCGAGCTGCGCATACTGGAGCCACGGAAACTGCACGGTCCCTTCCATTGTGTGGGCAAGTTGGCCGTTGAGGTAGACGCGCTGATGGTGGTTAGTGTGGTCGTATGTGAGTGCGAGATGGTACCAGCGATGGCTTTCAATGGTACGTTTAATTACTGGCTTGTCGCGCAGAACCGAGCAGTGGAGACCGCAATTCGCATCGATGAACGCGAAGCACTCGCTTTGTTGGGGCAATACACATCCGCTATTTGATGTTTGACTGTCTTGGGCACCGACCAGCACTCCACCACCTGTAGCGACGGAGGACGGATGGTTAGGAGCTGCAAGCGCGAACCACACGTCAAAGCTAATGTCGCGGTGACTTGGGAAGATTGCGAGAGGCAGTGGCACGCTGTCGCAACTTGCGGTGTTTCTGCTATTACGTTTGCAAGTACCAGACCACGAGCCACGAAAGAAGAGCGACGTTGCCTGGCAGTAGCGCTGCTTTGCATTTCCGGACGATAATGCTTTGGGAACACACCGTAGACGGTGCTTCCACAGGGCGTCCACACGGAGCACTTGATGCAGTCGTCGATTGCACAGCGAAAGGCGTAGCAGATCACTGCCCAGCAGAAATCCAGCGAGATGTGCCAAAACATCAGCCGGAGCATCGGGCAACCGGGTATCGTCATCTGGTAGTCCCAGATCGGCGGCGGCGACGGCTGGATCGGTTGGAGAAAGCAGAGTCACAGCGCTTGTGCTGATGCCCATAATGAAGATTTGTGTTGTGAAGCATACGCGGTTAGGACGACGACGCTGCCGTCGTCGGACCCGTGCGGATGTGGATGGCGTCGCTTGAGGCACACTTCGAAGTGTCAACCGTAATGAATCCGTCCATCAACATGGCGATGGATCATTTACAACCAATCAATATCTCGTTTCCAGTATTTCAACTAATCACCATTTGCCATTATGTACCCATATTTCGAAGATGACGTAATTGGTGACGGCCACGCGCTCGGTCGCCAATCGAGACATCTCGCCATCGAATCTCGATTCCATTTGACGCAACCACCATTGACTAAAGGAAGAGCGCATATCCGCACACGCCAGCATGGCAAGTAGACTTCAACAGGTCTTTTTTCATTCGTACACATTGAAAGATGAAAAAAAGACGATACTGTACAACACTATGCCTTCTCAACTCGCCGGATGGGAGGCACGAGGGGCGAGTGATTACGCGCCTGCCGTTCCATAGGCCGCGTGCATTTGACGTTTTGCACGCCTTCACGTCTCTGGAACTGCTCGCTCGTGAGCTGAAACACGGGTTGAATCGTAATGGCTCTCCCCTGCGCGAGCTGCTTGATCTGATCCTCTGATACGACATCGTGCCAGATGCGGCACTCGTCAATCAACCCGAGGAACGGATACCACCCGGAAAACGTTGGCGTTGGTTTGCCCCGTGAGCTTTCGGCAATATAGCCTGTGCCGAGTTGGGTATTGCGCACCCAGTGCCACTTGTCTTGGGGTTTACCTATGCCCATACCGGAACTTACGAGGTCGCCGTCCAGATACACGTGCTGGTGGCGGCCGTCAAACACGAGGGCGAGGTGGTACCACCGGTGGACCTCGAGATTGGCCGCAACCACGGGCTTGCCAACCAGCACGGAACAGTAGAGATTGCGTTGCGGATCAATGTGGACAAACCGGTCAATATGGTGCGGCGTGGTGGAAGGTGTGAAACACGAGAGCGATTGCGCACCAAAGATGATGCCACCACCCCCTCCGGGTGTGTCTGAGACTGGGAGCAAACTGAACCAAAGATCAAAACTTAGGCGGCCGTCATCAACGGGCAGCAGTCGGAATGGCAGCTCGACCACGTCGCCACAGTTCATCTCGTGTTTGATCCTTAGTACGTGCTTGAAGATCCTTTTACGTGGCGTCTTTTTTTCTGGGATGCCATCGAGACCGCGGAATTGTAGCGAGCGTGAACGGAAGTACGCGGCCTGGTCGGCGCACCAGCCGTGCAGTAGGGGCGTTGGCGGTGTACCAATTGTTCGAGTGATACGCCATGCCCATACGCTGGGTATTGACAAGGCCGAGTGGAAGGTACGACAGACGTGGGTGAGCTGGAGTACATCAAAACCAACGAGGAATTCGGCGAGCAGCTCCAAAATTTCCGGTAGAAACCCATCGTTCGACGGCGCATCGCTGAGACCTCGTGCGAGAATTGGCATTGGTGTTGGTGTTGATGTTGGCGTCAGTGTTGGTGTTGGCATCTGTAGACCATGCTGCTGCGTGGCCGACGCGTTGACGCCCATGATGGAGGGAAGGTGGCGCTTTCAAATGCTCGATTAGTCAGAGCCGAGACCTAGACAACAAGCGGTTTTAGTAGAGCGTCGGTTCGTGAGTTGTTAAACAGGGCGAGTTGCACACGTCACATGTTGCATTTAATGGGTTCACTTACACGGCCTGAAGAATTCAATTGCATTTATTGACCTGTCTGCAGCTCGCGCAGCCGCCATAAGTCTGATTTTACAAGACGCGCCTATGAGTAGAACTAACTACGCTCAGCAGAATTCAAGAACTGTCGTGGGGAACGAAGTAGTGTGGTACGGCCGCGACGAACGTCGTGTGGTGAATTCAAATCCGCAAGATCTGTGCGTATCGTTCGCACGGCCGCGACGTAACCACGCGTCGTGGTCCATCTGGCGCTTGGTGGATTGCAAAGGCAGGCTCCCGTGTGACCTTTTCGCCGCGTGCAAGCCGTCGCGCGCTGTCTTCATCGACCGTCATTCCCCACACGCGCGCTTGTGCCACAAGCCCGTGGAAAGGCCGCCACGCGACACGCTGGTCGTTGTAGGTTGACAGCGTACGGTTTGGATCGTACCCAAAGCCCGTGCCGAGTTGTCCGTGCGGCAGCGTGGCCCATGGAAACCCACGCGGCATGCGTTTGAAAAATCTCAGCTCGCCATCTAAAAACGCCCGCAAATACCGACCGTCAAACGCCAACACGAGGTGGTACCACTCGCCAAAGGTCACTGTGGCCGCAACGCTGGTTGTTGGTTTAATTTGCTCTGCTGCCAGATGCAGTCCGCCATTTGTGTCGATTGATACAAACGAAAAGAATTCTTTTGGCGTTGAGGATTCGGCACAATGCGTGCGCTGGAATCCCACAAGAATGCCACCGTCACATGTGCTCGCATGAGGCCGAATGGGCGAGACGCTGAACGTCAATTCAAAGCTGAACTGTTGAAGCGCCGTCAAGAGTCTCGACTCGAGCGCGACAAAATCGCCACACGCGGGACGTGGGTTAATAAGGAGGCGGTCGCGCCACGAGTGACGAACCGTCCCGCCAAAGAGCAGCGCACGCTGCTGCGCGTAGATCGCCTTTTCTCGACAGCACAATGCGGGCATGCCAGAGGGATCTTCCTCCCCTCGAAGTGCCGGCTCGAGTCGCATTGCCCAATCATGTGATGAGTTCAGAGCCACAAAGAGCGGCGGGCATGCGTGAGCATACTGAATCACTTCGACGCCCAAGAGGAACGACGCAACGCGCTGCACCACGTCGGCCGGAAGAGCGGGGTCCCGACCAGTTGGAGTTGGAGTCGAGTGCGAGGATCCCATGAGATTCTAGAATGCGTGAAAAAGAGCGACTGTGACGGAGAACTGAGATCGAAACAACCCATGAGTCATCTTGAATTCAACCAATCGCATTGCAACAGCGCATCCCATTGCTGGAGTGGCATGGCACCATGACGAGGTCATGGGATCCGTACCCACGAACTAAAGAAGGCCGCCTTCGCATCCACAACACTAGGCGAAAATCCAGGCTCGATTGTATCGCATGCATAACAACTACTTCATAGTATATCGAAATTCAAGTAATGTAACGGCGTCTTCGTGTAAGTATAGGTCCTCTGCTCTCTCTCTTCTTCTCTGGGGTCTCTCAGTACCCACTCACTGTCCGTGCAGTGCGTCGTGTGCTTCGCTTTTTTGCCGCATTGGGTGATTGTGAAGAAGCATGCGTCGATGGCATCAGTGGGTCTTCGAAAAACAGTGGCCACTCAAAGTCCCAAAACGACGATTCGACTACGGCGGCCGTCACACTCTCGAGCCATACAAGCGACGTGGTGTATTTTTCTCGCGGCCGAGCACACCGAACTTCGACGACCGACCCGCAGTAGTTCACTTCCTCTTCGTCTTTCAGTGCATAGCACGGCAGCGTCATCGGTGCTTCGCCCTTCGCCAGTCGCTTCACTTCGTAAGGACTGATCGCGTGGCCCCACACGCGAAACTCATCGACGAGGCCGTGGAAGCCATACCATCCACAGAACGTCGGTGTCGGCTTGCCAGTGGAGGCGCCGCTGATACATCCGGTGCCGAGCTGCACGTGTTCAAGCCGTGGCCACTCACGGTGAAGTTCGCCTTCGTCCGAGTGCACGAGCTCCCCGTCAAGATACACACATTGCTGTTCATCTTCGTACGTGAGCGCAACGTGATACCACCGCTCGAGCTCAAGCGTGGCTGCAACAATCGGCTTGGCACCATTCAGTACCGAGCAATACAAATTGCGGTGCGTGTCCACGAGCACAAACTGCTCATGGCAATGGGCCCAGACCATGGGATGAATCCACTGGACACTCTGCCCACCGAGGACAATGCCGCCAATCAATACGCTTGTGTCGTCGTGGTTGGGAAGTAAACTGATCCACACGTCGAGCGAAAAACGAGTCACCGGCTGCGGGGCAAACGGCAGCGGCGGCAAATGCGAATCACTATTAGCGGAGGTAGCACTCTCGTTGCTGAGCTGCTGGCCAAGCCGGCGCTGCTGGAGGTGGTGGGTTACACGCGGTTGTGGTTGGGCGCGCTCAACCGGTACGCACGCACAGCGGTCGCCGCGCTTGGCACTGTCGAGGTCTTGTCCGCGAAAGCTCAGCGATGTGTCCTCGACGTAGCGCTGCAGCGGATCGACAAGCGCATGGTGAAGGTCGCTGACTGGCCGCGCCAGCATGCGCTGCGTCCAAAGCTGTGGCAGACGGCGCAGTTCGCGCTGGAGCTGGGCGCTTGTGTGCGTGAGCTGCACGAGATCAAAGCCATCAAGGAACGGCGCGATCGCGGCCGCGAGCAGCTCTGTCGGGAGCCCGTCGAGCGCTGCGTGGACAGGGTCATCAGGAGAAGCGAGGCGCGACTGTAGCGGCTGCAGTGCGCGCGCACAGTAGAGATCCATGGGAGAAGGATGAGGGATGCGGACGTCTCTGTGGTCGACGCGGTGATTTTCGGAGTGGGCGGATATTCAGCATCCAACGTAGCGTCAACATGCGCCATTTCGATTAGTTTCGCTACTATTTTATACATCAAATCATCTGTTATTACGAAACTAGATGAGATATAAAGGGTGGTATTGCAGATCTGGACAGTGAGAGCTTCAGTGACGAAGAGATGTACGTTGAAGCGAAGGGAAAAAGAATATATATGCACTGTACTGTACTGACGGATTCGTCGCTGACGCAAAACGGAAAAAGATTTAGTCGTGGACATTCCATCTCCCCATCTTGGACCGCATGGAGACTGGCAGCATTGCGCAATGGCGGCTTCCCTCCCTTCCACACGTGTCACAGATATCTGGAAGAACCCCTTGGAACAAGTGTGTCTGTATGTGAACGCTAATTAGAAAGGCGGACCGGTCCGGCGTGGCAGCACCGCCTAGCGCTCAACTACAACTGTAGTGAATCGCGATGGACAAGTGGCGATGGTGGCACGCGCTCGACCGCGTTCCCTCTCTATCTCTCCTCTCTCTCTTTCTTCTACTGGTTCAGTTCATGCGACGCACGTTCGTTCGCGTGGTCGCGAACAGCGCACACGCTCCACCACGCCACGATGCGTCGACAGTTCACAGGCCGTCAGCGACCCCGTCGGTTTCACTGCAATTTGTGTATCTTCTGCAAGCGCCTTGATTTGCTGTGGCTTCAGTGGTTCTTCCCACAAACGCAGGTCATCGATCATGCCGTTGAACGCATACCAACCGGAAAAATGGGGAGTGGGGACCCCCACGCTGCCAGCGCTGATGCACCCGGTGCCGACTTGCATAAAGTACAGCGACCGCCAATCGCGGTGGAGAGTACCGGCCGTGCGGCGCACGCACATGCCGTTGAGGTAGACACACTCGTGGTCGCCATGAAACACTATCGCAAGATGGTACCACTGCCGAGTCTCGAGCCGCGTTGCGACCGCGCGCGTGTCGCCAACGACGGAACAGTAGAGCGAGCCAGTGGGACCGACGTGGATGAACTGTTGATGGTAGTCGGGCCAGACCTTGGTGTCCTGCCAACGCGCGGATTGGGCACCAAGTAGAATGCCACCGTTGAAATATGCACTGTCAGGAGCGCGAGTGTCTTCTAGACTGAACCACACGTCGATTGAAAATGTGCGCGGTGCCAGCGGCACAAAGAGTTGGACTTCGCGCTGGCTCGATGTCGGTAGAAATCGCAGCGTCTCGATGCACGCGCCACGGTCGCCATCGAGCATCGTCGTCTCGGCGGCTGACTGTTGCCCGCGGAACCGGAAGGATGTGTGGGACGCGTACACTCGCTTGGCGTCCTCGCAGCTGAGGTTGGCACTGCTATACTGCGCGTTGTGTGGCTGTGGCAAGTGCGCTGCCCATAGCGACGCGTCGACGAGGAGATCCGTGTGGAACACCCGACCTACACATGCGAGCGGTAGTAGATCCCAACCCACGAGACACTCGACGATCTTCTCCCACACCTCACGCGGCAACGATGCAAGCGCACAGAAGCTCGTGGTCGTAGTGCTAGTGGTGGTGGTGGTGGTGACTGCAGTCGTCGTGAGGCACCCGCCGCCGCCGGATGCGAACCGCATCACCGCGCGAGCCATTCGTGATCTTAGAAAATCGAGCAGTCACGCAAACAGATCATTAGCTTAGTTCTAAATGGAAGTGTTCCCAGCTGCACATAAACTAGCCCAGACTAATACGTGCAGCGCAAGAGGCACCACTGTTCAAGCGGCCGAGAGCAGGGCACGCGCTGCACAGCACCGCAGAGCTCGAGATCGCGCGCGTTGCGCAATGAATACACAGGATAGATCTTGAGCGTTAGTCCCTTCATGAGCGCTTCGATTTCGCGCTGTTCGAGCGCTCGCTTCCACAGACGAAACTCATCAATTATACCGCGGAACGCATACCATCCGCCAAAGTCAGGGGTCGGCTTCGCCGCCGACGCGCCGCTAATACAGCCCGAGCCTAGCTGGGTATAATGCAAGTATCGCCACTCGTGGTGCACCGACCCGCGCGTCTGATTCCGGACGACGCCATCGAGGTACACAGTCTGTTCGCCGCCGTCAAACGTCAGGGCGAGGTGGTACCACCGCTCTGGCGCCAAGTGCTCGGCGATCACGTCGTCGTGGCCCAATACCGAGCAATAGAGCGTGCGGTGTGTATCCATGTAGACAAACTGCTGGTGGTTGTCGGCCCACCGATCGGTCGCTTGCGCTGGCACCGATTGCGACCCGACCAGCACGCCGCCGTCGTACCTGTGCTCGTCACTGGGCAAGACGCTAAACCACAGATCCATTGTAAACGGATGGTTCGGGAGCTGTGCGTTGCCACGTGGCGACCGTCGAAACCGCGCTTCACGACGGAAGAATGTTGGCACGGGCACACATGCACCACGCAGATTCGCATCTGTTGTGGCGATGGTCATGCCAGGGAACAGGAAAGATGTGTCGCGGGTGTAAGCCCATTTCGCTGCTGCGGCAGTCTGGATAGTGCGACCATTGGTGTCGAGAGAGAAATTACTGCTGCTTGGGGGTTGCATGCGGGCTGTCCAGATGTTGGGATCGCTCAGCAGTTCAAAGCGTAAACGTCGATTCACGTGCGACAGCTGCACGAGGTCGTGGCCCAGGAGACACGCCGAGATGGTGTCGAAGACGTCGCTGGGCAGCGCCTCAAAGCGGAAACTTGGGCGTACATGCGGAGGTGGATTGCCCGGCGGCTGGGTACGCCTGGCGTCTGCGAGAGGGACGCGCGTCGTCGCGATCGTCATTCTTCCGATCACGGTGGTCGTTGAATAATGGGCGCTGACTCCCCTTTGTCCGCCGTGGTGGCTTCACCAAGTCATGCTTCGAGGTCGGACTGGCTCAGATATGTAGCCCTTCCTGGACCAATCAAAAATACGAAGAACAACATAACCACCAATCAGAACGCTTTATCACCAGACTCAGAAATGGTTGCTTCAAGTGGAACGTGGCACATGGGGGGATGCTTTTCTCTCTCGGTGCATTTTCTTCTTCATGCCATCATGCCATTGAGATTCCATGCCCTTGTTAATTCATTCTCTTCATCATGGGATAGACGGCACAACATTCTAGACATGCACACTGTAATCCTGTAAAGTACTACTTCGAAGTAGATGCCAATCTCTGGAGATAGTACTACCTTCCTCCGGTTATGCTTGGATCGAAATGCAGCTCGCGCTCTCGGTGCTGCTGCGTCGGACTCGACGGAGCCACTGGTGGAGTTTGTCTTTCTTTGACCGTAAAGGCACAATCTCCACTACGCGCTCGATCGGCCGCGAGCACCGCACGCTCTGGACGCGGCCGCAGGTTGCACTGCCGACCACGCGCTTGAGCCGGTACGACGGCGAGGTCTTGACAAAGTCGCCGTGCGCCAGCTTATAGATCTGCTCGGCCGAGAGCGCTTGGTTCCAGATCCGGAAATCATCAATCAATCCAAAAAAACCATACCAACCGTGGAAATCCGCAGTTGGTCGGCCTGGCGAATCGGCGCGAAGCATGCCTGTGCCGACTTGGGCAAACGGCAGGTCACTCCAGCCTGTCATTTGTCGGCTTGTGTCAATGTGCATAAGTTTGCCACTCACGTAGACGCGCTCTTCGTCGCCATTGAAACTCAGGGCCACGTGGTACCAGCGATCGTACGAGAGCTTGGTCGCGACAATCGGTTTCTGCCACATGAGCGAGCAGTACAGATTGCGGTCCTTGTCGACATGGATGATGTGCTCGTGCTGGCTCGGGAGGTGACGCGCATACGCCGCTTCTGACTGCGACCCAAAGAGCACGCCGCCTGTGACAACGTGGCGGCCATCGTCACTCGCGTGCGGGGGCAGCAAGCAAAACCACACATCAAACGCGATGGGATCCAACTCAAACATGCGCACAATGCGCGGCAACGCAACGCTGCCACCGCGATCGTGGACGCCAGTACGCTTGGAATCCATCGCAACGCCGGGAAACTTGAGCGAGCGGCTCTGAGCGTACCGCATTTTAGCAGTCTCTTGCAAATACTGACGGTACACGGCTGGATTGAAGTCGTCATTGGCCATGCGCGCATTCCACATGGAGGCGGTCGACAGCGCGTGGTAGAGCACGCGGTTCACGTGCGAGAGCGTAAACAAATCGACGCCCAATAGAAAGCCTTGGACATTGGCGAACACCTCGCGTGGAAGCCCATCGAACGGCGGTTTGTCAGTGGCGCGCGCACAGCGCGCTTTGCCATGGCGGAGGCGGCGATGGGGGCGGCCACGTCGGGGCTGACGATCGCTGGCAACGCGGCGTCGCGGCGGTGCTGCTTCTATCGACGGCGTGCTGCCCATGGCGAGGAGCTGTTGGAGTGGCTGAACGGGTCCTTTGCGTTGTGAGGAGGAGGATGGGGAGGAGGGACGACTTCGACAAGAAATCTCTTCGTAGCAAGACGGTTCCAAAAAAACACTGACTGTGTTCGAAAAATGGACGTGATCATCCAATCAATCGCCTTCTAAATTTATTTCAGCCAATCAGATGAGGTTTAAAAGGAGAGGAGGGAACGCTCCAATCTGACATGCTGACGCGAGTGGGCCCACATGTCGCAGAAAAAGCTGAGTCAGCACTCCCATTGGATCGTGAAAAGCCGTCACCAGCGAACACCAACGAAACGATTCGCTCCGCGTTCTCTGCGTGAACATGAGACGAATGGCTCTCGCTGAACACTTGTAGCAGTCTCCGCCTCGCTATGCGCTAGGTGCTCGCTGTGTTTGGCTGTAATCACAGGGGAAGACGTAGGACACGAAATTCATGGAAGTAAATAGTTCGTATTATATTCTCTACAAGCTTGTTGCTACCGTGTACAATATGGTGGTTCTGGGTGTTGTCTTGTCTAACTTGATGCAATGCTCGTGCAGTAACGCTCGAGTGGTCGCGTACAACGTACGAGGTTTGGTATAGTCTGGTGTTCGTTATCCTTCTGTGGTAACTCAAGAGGAAGGGCAGCCTGGGCGATGCCACTGCCACGCGCGAGCCGCTGGACATCGCCCATCGAGAGGGCGCGGTCCCACACGCGGTGGGCATCCAGCAGTCCATGAAAACCATACCACCCGACAAAAGTATCGGTGGGTCGGCCTTTGGAACCGAAGGTCATATAGCCCGAGCCGAACTGGAGGTGTTTCATTTTGCCCCACTCGACGTGGAGCGGTTCTTTTGTCACGTGAAGCAAGGCGCCGTCCAAGTACACGCACTGCAATCCGCTGCGGTATGTCAGGGCGACGTGGTACCACCGCTCGAGCTGGAGCTTGGCGTTGACGATCGGTTTGTTCTTGGTTACCGAGCAGTAGAGGTTCCCTAATGGGTCCACGTGGATGAGCTGCTGGTGATACTCGGGTCGAGTGTTTTTGGATTCGTTGTGGTCTTTTTCCGAAGTGGCGGGCGACTGCGCACCGAGCAGAATCCCTCCCGTAAAGCTATTCGTATCCGACGAAGAGCGTGGCAGCATACAAAACCACATATCAATAGAGAACGAATTGGACTGCCACTTGGCGGCCGTGTCCTTGGGTAGTGGAATCGCCTCGTCACAATCGCCTCCGCTCAATCGCAACGACTGCGCGGCAGAGTACTTTTGCTTCCACGTTAGTGGAGTGCTGAGTGTGGCAGCGGTCTCGTTCATACCGATGTGCTCAGCAGGGAGACGCTTTTGCCAGACGCTTTGATCGCGGTTAATTTCACTGGCCATGGCTTTGTTCGTGCAGCCGAGCGCGAGCAAGTCCCAGCCCGTGAGGAAGTCCATGGTGTGATCGAGTGCGTCGCGTGGCAGCAAGCTGAGGCTGATGGGATGCGCCTGTGAACTCATGGGGGAGAGGATGCGGCTGGTGCGAGGCAAGTTGGAGAATGAAGAGGTGGCCTGGCCGTCAGCTTATCGATCATGCCTTTGCCTGTCCTCGTCACCTTCTGCAGAGAAAGAACCGACTTATTATATCTCCATGTCACTCACTCTCTGTGTCGCCACGGCCATCTCTGTGCGCATGTGACACTGCGCACAGAGTGAAAATATATCGGAGACGTAATGGACGCGTTAGTGTCTGTGTCCGTTCGTATCGCAAATCGCACGAAAAGATGTCAAATATTGGCCAAACCTGAGAAGCGCCAAACGTATCAGCCAATCAAGATACCGCATCTGAATGTTGCAACCAATCACAGCTAGATAAATTGTTGCCTGTCTACACTGACGCACGCGTCGCACTGTCGCCATGTTGAGCTTCCCAGCATGTTGGCACAGCGACCTCGACCGTTGAACCGACACACGTACGGTTCCCATGTGCACGATGGGTGGGAACGGTCCCCATCCCGAGTCGACGCCGAAAAATCTATGGCGGCGGTGACGGACGATGAACG
Source organism: Pythium vanterpoolii (assembly GCA_023334535.1). Classification (NCBI taxonomy): domain Eukaryota; phylum Oomycota; class Peronosporomycetes; order Pythiales; family Pythiaceae; genus Pythium; species Pythium vanterpoolii. Next base: position 32,209 of record JAADVD010000170.1, on the reverse strand, counting down.
ATGAACGTGGCCTCGCTGCATGGCATCCTTTCGCGCCACCTCACGTTGACCCATCGCGACTGACGCCAGCACTCGCACCCACTGGCGACTGCGGAAATGACATCCTGCTTCCATCGCAGGGGAAGCATGTGGGTGCTCAAATCCAGGGCCTACATGCGGCTCCTGTGATGGATGTACACAGTAGTTGAAGCTGAACGTTGCCCCGTCGGCCGATCCCATCAAGAATGGAGTCTGCACCGGAATGGTTCGCAGAATCTCTCGATCAGTTGGTGCATTTTGTCCAATGAAAACACACTAATACAATGTTTTCATCCAATCAAATATTTCATTGGTGGCTAAATCCTTCTATTTGAGCTGTCTACGGTACAACCATTTCGATGTTCCAGCATTTCCAACAAGCAGATCAATCACCACCTCCACCTTCATCTCCATCTCTCGGTCTCTCTATCGCCATGAAGGCACTGATCCTCGTCGGTGGGTTTGGTACGCGGCTGCGGCCGCTCACGCTTTCGTGTCCCAAGCCGCTGGTGGAATTTTGCAACAAACCCATCGTGCTTCACCAAATCGAGGCGCTCGTCGCTGTGGGTCTTTCTCTCTCCCCACTCTCCTCTCTCTCTCTCTTTCTTCTCTAACAGGCTTCTCCTCCTCTGTAGGTGGGCGTGACCGAGGTCATCTTGGCTGTCAACTACCAGCCCCAAGTCATGGTCCAGGCGCTGGCCGCCATGGAACAAAAGTACCAGATCAAAATCACTTGCTCGCACGAGTATGAGCCATTGGGGACTGCCGGTCCACTGGCCCTTGCGCGCGAGCTCTTGGACGACGGCGATCCGTTCTTTGTGTTTAACAGCGATGTGATCTGCGAGTATCGCTTGCTCGAAGCGCTGGCGTTTCACAAGCGCCATGGGGCCGAAGGCACGATCCTTGTGACGCGCGTCGACGAGCCGTCGAAATACGGGGTCGTGGTCGCCGACGACGACGGCATGATCCAGCGCTTTGTCGAAAAGCCGCGTGATTACGTTGGCAACAAAATCAATGCTGGCATCTACATTTTCAGCCGCGAGATCTTGGATCGCATTCAGCTCAGGCCGACCTCGATTGAAAAAGAGGTATTTCCGCAAATGGCGGCCGAAGGGAATCTGTATGCCATGGTCTTGCCGGGGTACTGGATGGACATTGGCCAGCCCAAGGATTTCTTGACCGGCATGTGTCTCCACTTGGAGTACGTGCAGCGGACTGATCCCACGCAGCTGACGACCGGCTCCAAGTTTGTCGGCAGCGTCATGGTGGTAAGTGGACTTTAATTGGCGATTATAATTGGGCGACGGCACTTAGTTTTTGTTCGTACTCACTGTCAGGACGAGTCGGCGGTCATTGGGGAAGGCTGTTTGATCGGACCGAATGTCGTGGTGGGGCCAGGCTGTGTGATCGAGTCGGGGGTCCGTTTGAGTCGCACGACGTTGCTGCGGGGCGTCACGGTACGGGCGAATTCGTGGGTCAGTTCGAGCATCATTGGCTGGGGCTCGACCATCGGCCGATGGGTACGTCATGATGATCACTCGTATAATGATGAGTGGGGAAGGACTAACCTTTCGTGATGTTCTGGAGTGCCGCGTCGAAGGAATCACGGTCATTGGCGAAGACGTGCAGGTCAAAGACGAAAAGTACATCAACGGCGGACTCATTCTGCCGCACAAAGCAATTTCGACCAATATTCCCGAGCCCGGCACGATCGTCATGTGAGCGTCCATTACTAGTATTTTGTGGAGACAACATTGAAGCATGAACATGTAGCGTTTTGTGTTTATTTGCTCCACATGCATTTGTATAAAGTTTTTATGGGGGGTTTCTGGATCTCACCACCCGTGTGAGAGGAGATGGAGCTAGGTGTGATTGAATATGCAGGGGTGTGACTCTGGGGTTCTGCGAACGTTGTCGCTGACGTCTCAAAGAAGAGAAGTGCGCAGAACTGACGACCACTTACAAGTCGCGGCTGGTGGTCGACTTGTAAACAGGGACTGACGATGGCGCCTTGCCAGCAGGCGACGACGACGCCGAGCTGTTGGACGAGCCCGAGGTATTCGACGATGGTGCGGCGTCAGCGTAGCGCACATAATTTGATTCGATCGCAATGTCCAACTTCTCTTCGACGCGCTGGACGTGCGAGCGCAAGGTGTGGATCTCGTGCATGGCGTCCTTGAAGCCCGTTTCAATGGTCTGGAACTCGTACTTCTTGCGATCGCGGCGGCGGTAAATCCACTTCATGGTCTCACCAAAGATCACCATGACGACCGCAAAGACGATCGAAAAGAGCCACTGGTACCACTCAATGTAGGCAAACCCAAAGAGGTCGTCCATGATCACGGGAATGTTGGTGACCGAGATCGTCAAGATCACCGAGCCAACAGCAGCCCATTGCATCCACTTGTTGGCAAAAATGTTGTGGAAGACCGACTTCGTGAAGCTCCGGGCCGTGTACGCGCGCAGCAACTCCATGTTGGTAATGTAGATAAACGTCATGGTCTGGGCGCGCGAAATACCTTCCGAGATGCAGTCGTAGTCACCCGTGTAGCACGTCATGTCGTCGGGCACGACGCCGTTGGGGAAGCGGAGGACGCCATCCAGCGTGCGGGCATTGCAGTTCGAGACTTCACGCCAGCCGTCGCTCATACCCATCCAGCGCTTGCACACGGCGTTTTTGTAGCCTTCTGGTCCAGCGTCAAAGTCGACATCCGACATGATGGAGTTCAGCAGGATCTTGTCAAAGTTCCAGTAGAGACCGAATGTAAACACAATCAAGGCACCCGAAGCAATGAGGAACGCGTTGAAGAGCACAACCACCCACAGACGGCCGTGGATGATCGGCTGCGACCGTGGACGCGGACGATCGCCCATGACTGTACCGTCGCCTTTCTCCAGACTCAGCGCAACGGCGGCCATACCGTCGGCAAAGATGTTAAGGACGAGAATTTGCAGAGGCTCCAGAGGGTTCGGCATGCCGATGGCGATGGCCGTAAAGATCATAGTGATTTCGCCGAAGTTGGTCGATAGCAAAAAGCAGACAAAGCGCTGGATGTTGGCGTAAATCTCACGGCCTTTTTCGACCGCGGCAACAATGCTGCAGAAATTGTCGTCGGTTAAAATCATATCCGAGGCACCCTTGGCGACGGCCGTGCCGGCAATGCCCATGGCAACACCAATATCGGCTTCTTTCAATGCTGGTGCGTCGTTGACACCGTCACCCGTCATCGAGGCAACGTGGCCTTGGCGCTGGAGCGACTTCACGATCTCAATCTTATCTTCCGGCTTGGCACGGGCAAAGACCGAGCAGCGGCTCGTAATCTCGTCAATCTCGTGCTCCATGATGTACTGCCCCAGTGGGCGAAGCACGACACAGTCAACCGCCTCATCGTCACCGTCAGCAGCGACCGACAATAAATCAATGTTCTTAGCGATCGCGACAGCCGTCTTGTGGTAATCACCAGTAATCATGACGGTGCGGACGCCGGCATTGCGCGCTTGGAGGATCGACTCTTTCACGCCTTGGCGCGGTGGATCAATGGACGCCATGAGTCCAACAAAAATCAGCGGCTCGCACAACGCATCAAACTTGGTGTCGATATCTTCTTCGCCACCATCGTACGGCAAAGCACTCAGCGGACGAATGGCCACGGCCAAGACACGCAAGGCTTGGGACGAGAGCTGGTCGACGGCATCGAGGATCGCACGACGATCGTTCGCACGAAGCGTCGCGATGGTGCCGTCCGTGCGGACATATTCAGTACAGTTCTGGGCGATATAATTGGGAGCGCCTTTGACGTTCGCAACAAACTGTGTGTGCTGCGGCAAATGGAGATCACCAAACATCTTGCCGGCCGGCAGCTCTGTCACGGTGATCATCATCTTACGAGTCGACGAGAACGGCACTTCGGCGACGCGGGGGTACTCTTCCATGACAGTCTCCCGCAAGAGACCGACCTTTTGGGCAGCCACGACCAGTGGCGCTTCTGACGAGTTGCCCATGGGCGTCCAAACGACACGGCCATCGTCCGACTGCTCTTTCTGGAGACTCGTGTTGCTGCACAACGTCGCCGACAAGAGCGTCGAGCGGACAAGTACATTGCTCTTAGTCTGGCTCACACCGTTGAGCAGAATATCACCGACTGGTTCAAACCCTGTGCCGGTGATGTCGTACTCGAGCGAGTCACCCCACATCTTGACCGCGGTCATCTTGCCTTCGGTTAGCGTACCAGTCTTGTCCGTACAAATCACCGAACTAGCACCGAGCGACTCGACGGCTGCGAGCTTACGGACCAGCACGTTCTGCTTGACCATGTCGGCCGTACCAGTCGAGAGGCAGATCGTCACGACCATCGGTAGGCCTTCTGGGACAGCACTCACGGCTAAGGTCACGGCAATCATCACCATGTACAGCCAGATAGGACGCTCAGGGTGCTTGGGGTCGCGGTTGCCACGAACCATGCCGACGACAAACACAATAACGCACACAAAGCACACGGCCGTGCCCATGAACACACCGAGCTTGTGAAGCGAGTGCTGGAGTGGCGTCATCTTGGGCTGGTACTTGTCCATAAAGCGACGGAACCAGTTCTTCTTCTTCCCGTCCTTGGTCAATGACGAACCCTTGAGCAACTCGGCGATCGAGCCGACGCGTGTCGCCATTCCGGTCTCCACGACCACGCCAACAGCATTACCAGTCGCGACCGAAGTCGACGAAAAGATCATGTTGCTGGCTGTCAATTTCTCAGGCTTGTCGCCTTCGGACTTCGTCACGACCGCGTCGTATTTCTTGAGCACATCTTCCGACTCGCCCGTCAAGATCATTTCGTTGACTTTGAAATCCGAGCTAAAGACAAGGCGGAGATCCGCTGGCACAATGTCGCCGGTCGCCAAAATCACAATGTCGCCGTCCACGAGCTGTTCGCTCGGGAGGATTTGCTGGCGGCCGTCGCGCAGTACAACACACTGCGGTGACGACATTTTTTGGAGTGCATCGAGTGCATCGCTTGCGCTCTTTTCTTGAACCGTCGCAACGATCGCGTTCAGCGTGACAATCCCGAAGATTGCAAAGCCTTCAACAAATTCTTGGAGAGCGATCGAAGCAAGGGCCGCAACACACAAGAGCCCCATGATGAGGTTCATGTACTGCAGAAGGAAAATCACAAGCACCGGCGTCTTCTTGCTGGCTTCCAGCGAGTTGGGGCCGTGGATCGCAAGGCGCGCCGTAGCTTCGTCCGTGGTAAGACCGGTCTTGGCGTCGGTCTCTTGGGTAGCTAGGACTTCCGAGATCGAGAGCTCGTGCCACTCGTCCTGGGTTGTGCGAGCTTCAATCTTCATGAACGATTCTCTGGTCTTGCGTGGATCCGCGGCAACGATGCGCTCAGCATCGCTCATAAAGCGATCGCGGTGATTCTCGTTCACTTCTTCATTATGGCTTCGAATGTCGGGCCCTTCTTCTTTCACAGCCGAAGCTGGAAAAAAGCGGACGCCCGAACTGCTCGAGTCCCTAGGCGTAGCCAACGTCCGGTAAGAAGTACCCAAAGTCGTCGGCGTCGTCGGCTGGTCGCGCGGTGACGGCGCAATACCGCCGGAAGGCGTGCGCAGCGTCGTCGCTCGGAAGCGGTTGGTCTCGTCGATCACGTTGGGCCATGATATACCCTCCTGTTCTTGCTCTTGGTCACTCGCGGCAAGCGTGCGGTTGGTCGCTACAGTGTCGGCGCTGGAAGATGCTAGCGTCGCATTCGGCGAGGGAGAGAGCCCCGAGTTGTCCATTCAAGGGCAGACGGGAGTAGGAGTGCGAGGGGCAGAAGCAAACGCTTGCTTGACGGCTTGGTGAGTTGCCGCTTCCTTTAGTTGGTCTCTAAAACAACCAAATGCAGTCGATGGACGACGTGCACAGCGCGTGAGAGCGAGGGGAGACGAAGAGGAAGAGGAAGAGGAAGCTAAGGTTTCCCTTGGCTGAACGCGGTACGGTAAATTGCAGAATGGAGAGTCCTGACACCTTGACGGGAGAGAGGGGACGAGTCCACAGGAGATAAGGGGAATTTTGCGGACAAAACCCGGAAGATTACTCGACGACGCTCCTCGCGTAATTTACACGTGTCAGCTCCCAACCCTAATCTATGCAGATGCGAGGGAAAGCACAAGCAGCAACCCAAGCCCTCCAGATAATGAGCCTCAAACCGAAACAAGATGTCTTGGTCAACTCCAACGGATCAATACCTACTTGGATTGAGTCTGAGAAAATTTGTTCTACCTTGTTTCCAAAAATACTAGCTACTAGAGGTCTGGGAATGCCACCGCAGAATGAAAGTTGGAGGTCGGGCAACACAACCCATCACCCCATCGCACACAACACCAAAAGTTCACTGCGATCTGGAATTCGTCGACGCCAACGCACCGTTCCCATTGGCCAGTCGCCACCAAACTGTAATGTATGGTGCGGAAGTGTGCAACTAGTTCTGTTGCGCCGAGTGTTGACGAGGTGTAGACCGTCCAGAAACCAATAGCAAACGTGGATCGCACGAGAAAAGAAGAATCTTTCGCGGATGTTCAATACTGTACTGTGATGCACATGCTGTCGTCTCTCTTGCACGTTGATTAACGTTGTGTCGGTGCTGGACAGCATCCGGAATCTGGAATCTGGATCTACCCAACCATGACAAATGGCTCGCCTCTGTCTATGTTCTTAGACGTCGTGGGGTCAACGATTAATCACGTCACTGACACTGGCGTGTCACAGCACCGTGTGGTCCAATCACAAGGCGGACGTTTTATCCGCGAAGATTCGTTGGTAATATGGAACGGATCTTTCAAGGTTTTCCCGCCCACCCGTCCGCACTGTCCAACGTCGGTCATGTCGCACGAAGATTATCCACAGATTTCGGAATCCAGACTAATATTAGACCCCCCGGGGTGATTAATTTGATAGTTCATTCACATCAACGATCGAGGAGGCCACATGCTCGATTCGTCTCCATTGTCCCTCAACAACCACAACAACACACGTTGACACTCAATGGCTACACTTTATGAATCCATCTTCCGTACGACTTCACACGTTTCTAGGTCGATTCATCTCTTATAATGAGAAAGTCAAAAGCTAGTATGCGAAAAAAGAAAACACACAAAAGCTTGGGATTAAGTCGGTTACGTGGATCTACCCTGACCTGCATACACCCTACGCCTGGGCCCCGCCAAAGTTAAACTGCACCGTGCCTTCGGTCGGCTGGAAACTGACTTGCGCTTGCTCGCCTTCGCCGACAACGGCGGGGTCAGCAATGCGTGCGTCACCGTCTTCACCACCATCATCACTAAACCACACGTCCATGAGCTGGGCCGCTGCACGGCTCACTTCTTCGTTCTGGTCATAACACAAATCCTCAATGCGCTCGAGACAGCCGCTCTCTTCGACCGCGACGCGGCCGTCGCCCTGTGTCTTTTGGAGCAAGCCATCGATCGCTTCGAGAATCACGAGCTCGACCATAGGATCTTCCCACTCTTCCAACAAAGGACTAAACGACTGGAGCACACCCATTCGCACCATCTCACTGACATACTCGGCACTGGCTTGGACAATGACGTTGCAGATCGCCCACGTCGCTTCGCGCTTGACGCCGTACTCGGCCCACGCCATTTGCTCCAAGAGACTGGGGACCACGCCGGGCGTCTGGATCAACGCCAAGACCTGCTCGGCGTGGCCGCCGGCAATGTTCGACAGCATCCAGCACGCCTCTTCTCGCACCGCGCGGCTCGTATTGGTCATGACGCTCGGCATGACCTCGAGCAAGCGGGCTTCAATCACGGCCTGGGAAAACACGACGTCGGCCGATACAATGTTCCCCAACAACCGCAGAATCGGTGCGAGGATAATGCTGCTTTGGGAAATGTAGAGCAGCTCGACCAATCGCGCACAGAGGCCGGCGCTAATGAGTCCGGCAATGACCTCGCGGTCTTCGACACTGAGCTCGACCAAAGCCCAGCAGCTGTCGCAGAGCGTAAGCACCTTTTCGTCCAAGCTCTCTTCTTCTTCTTCTTCGTCTTGGTCTTCTTCGTCGCCAATGGCTTCGTCGACGACCTGCATCGGTCGCAGTGCGGCGCGTGGGACTTGGAACACCATGTTCTCGCCTGTCTCAAAATTCACATCGACATCCATGACTTCGACCGTGGCCTCATCGACTTCGCGCAGGAACCGCACGACCGCAACGTCGTTTGGCGCCGGCTTGTCGGTCGCAATCTCGAATATCCGCCACGGCGCAATGGTCGGCGACGGCTTGAACACCACGGCACTGCCGTCGGTCTGGCCGTTCGCGGTCGCATAGCTCTGGACCTTGTCGGTCGCGAGCTGGACGATAATGCTCGCGAGCGTTTCGAGCAGCTCGCGCTTGGTCTCGGGCGACAACGCACCGGTCTGCTTGATAACCTCGGGGTATTCCACGAGACTCCGCAGCAACCACACGGCCGCACGTCGCAACGACGGCGTCGCCATGCGGATGTGGGGCAGTACTGCGGCAATGGGACACGACCGCAGTACCACTTCACAGCACTCGGCCGATTCCGACGCAACGTTCCCCAGACACCACGCGGCCTGGATTTGAAGCTCGGAAATGCCTGACTTAAAAAGCTGCACGAGTTGGGGCACGGCGCCGGCTTGGATCACGACACTGGCCTTGTCCATGGACGCAATGAAGCGCAAAGCAAACGCCGCGTCCGACTGAAGCTGCATGGCCGCGGCGTCCTTGACGTCTTCGTTCAAGATCGCGACAAACCACGGCAAGGCCGCGAGGATGGTTTGCCACAGCCCGACGTGTTGCGAGTCGTGCGCGTCAAAGAGTGGCGGCACGCCGCTCGACAGCAAGTACACAAACCCGCGCATCGATTTGTGGCGCGTCGACGCGTCCTTGTGCTGGAGTCCGAGCAGCAGTGCGTGCGAGCGCGAGGCAATGTTCTGCAATAGCTCTTTGCGCGACTGCGTGTCCTTGTGCGCGGCGGCCGCGACGCCCGCGGCATCGCCGGCTTGGTCGGCGGCGGCGCCGGTGGCGTCGGATGACAAAGTTACGACACCGGTGGCTTCCATGGCGGCGACCATCGCGGCGTCGTCGAGCAAGTGGTTGGCTTTGAGGTTGCGGCGCGTGGCGTAAGCGTCTTCTTTCTTCGCTTTGCGGATCGATAGCATGGTCTCCTGGCGGTTGCGGCGGCCCGTGTGCATGCCACCGGCGCCGAGGCCCTTGACATACTTGCGGCTCGTCGACATGGAGAGAGAGAGAGAAGGGGGATAGTGACGTAGGGGGATAGAGAGCGAGAGCGAGAGCGAGAGGAGACGCGAACTGGTCTAATGAATGGGGCGGCAGACAAGACCTTGGGTGAAAAAGTGCCACACGAAGAACAACAGCCGCTGACTGATAAGGGGGACGGTACAGTAGGTCACTTTAATAGAGGACCCTATCCCGAGATATGGGAGGGAGGGAGGAAGCTACAAAATGAAAAGGAAAAGGAAAGGATAAGGAATGTATGATGGATCCTAGCTACGTACGAAAGATCGGATACAAAGCATACGGAGTGTGTGATAGAGAGAAAGAGAGCTCCACGAACCATCTCGCTCAATCGGCTGGAGCTCTTCGCTTGCATCTGTCCGGCTCGGTCGTCCAGACTTCAAGTCTTTAAATGTCACGTCCAACCGATGTAGACATCGACTTGAGGAACGGCATGCTCCAGTCGATCGACGTCGGCGAGTGCACGAGACGTGTGGAATAAAGTGAAGGGTCGAGAGAGGCTCGGTGTCTTCGATCGTCGAGCTTTGTATCATCGTCGTAATCAGGCGGGCTCATACAAAACGGAGGGGGGGAGGACAGTCTCACGCACGCGCAGGTAAAGCACTGCCGGTGAATGTACTGGCTTACCCAGAAGAGCTCATCCACCATGGGCAGTGTAGTATGGCCTTTGACTGCCGCCAGCGCCACCACTGCGAAACTGCTTGCCATTGCCACCCTTGTTGCCAAAGTAGCGACCGCCACCCGAGCCCGAGCCCGACCCTGAACGATGACCACCGTTCGGACTCCGCCACTTGCCGTGGCCGTACCGATCGCCGCCATTGTACTGCCCACCGCCACCAGACGACGACCGAAACGACGCACCGTGACTCTGCATCATCATGCGATCGAGGTCTTCGTGGTACTCGGCACGCTCGACCATCGCGGCCGGCCGCCCGTGCTCAAACACAAACTCGGGCAGCTCGCCCCACGCCAGCAATCTTGCTTCGGCGACCATGTCTTGTTTGCGCTCAGCGAGCTGCTGCAGATCGGTCGCCAAGAAAAACCGCATCGTGCGGTCCACATTGGCCTGAATCTCGGGATCCTCTCGAACTGTTGCGCCGTGCATCTCCGCATTGCTGCGCGAGCGTGTCTGGAATTCAACTCCGATAAACATGCACGAGCCGGGACTATGCCCCGTACTTGTGGTCGCAAAGTACAATGGGAACGCATGGACGCGCGCAATCGCCGACAAATGCTGGAGACTATCGACCAATTTCCGTAACCGCGACTGGACAAATTTGCCCCACACGTGCATCGACGCCGAGGTCTCGGCGTGGAAATCCACGACCAAGTACGAATCGTACCGAATGAAAAAGTTGGATCGCTGAAAGAGCTTATCCCACTCAAACTGTGCACCAATGACCGCGGCACTGGCCGCCTGCGTCATGGTCGACAAGGCATTACCACCAACGGGAGGAGAAGAGACAGCCGCAGTTCCCATCATCAATGTCGTCAATGGACTGGATTGCGATGTGTCGACGCCACCACTTGCGACGGCAGCCGCACCAATCGACCGAGCAATGCTATCGGCGGCTTCGGCCAAATACCGCGCGCGCCAGAGCTCTTCGTAAATGACTGAAAACGTCGACTGCGACACTTGCACGGCCGAGTTCATATGGGGATACGCAGGCGTGACAATCGGCATAATATGCGATCGATCGTACAAGTTTTGTCGCGGATCCCACATCTCAAAACCGAGACCGGCGTCATACACCATGTTCAGCATGACTGGGCGCGGCCACTGCCATTCGGAAAACACTTGGAAAAACCGGACAAACAATTTCGACGGCTCGGCATCGGGGTACATTTGGCACACGAACGCGACCAAGATCGACCAGCTAATGCCACCCAAATACCCGAGCTTGGACGAGTAGACGCCGCGTCGACGGGCCCATGCCCGGACGGCCCGGAGCACAATACGAAATACCCGCCGGCGCGGCACCAAGCACAAGAGCATCGAACTCACGCGCGGGGCATTGAGGCTTTTCATCGACGTCGGATCGACGTTCACGAGAATGTGGTCCGAGTCGATTTCTTGGTGGGGTTCAACGCCAGTCATCGGCAGCCGGGCAAACAAAAGGTCCATGCTCACGTCCAAGAACGAGAGCGAGATCAACGGGACATAGGCGTTCGGCACGGGCGCCAAGTGCGTGACGCCGTTGGTCTGCTCGAGCATCGCGCAAAACGAACTAAAGAAATCTTCATGGGTCACGTGCCACGGCACGACACACACGGCATCAATGTCCGAGAGGGGATCGTTGAGCCCGAGGCGATATGACCCTGCCAAGAAGAGCGACCCACTGGTCAAGGCAATATGTTCTTCGGCGAGACCGCGTTCATAGCCCACGAGCTTGACCCAGGTCGTTAGCAAATCCGACAGAATCTTCAACACCCGGAGCTTCTGGAGCCGGGCATCGCTCGAGTCGGTCGGCGACAGTGCATCAATGCACTGCTCAAACGACGCGTCAATCGCTGGGTCGACAGGTGACGTGGGGGCCACCGGCTCGGCCACACTGCCAACGGCCGGCACCAAATGGCACTTGTGGTAGAGCACATCGCGCGCTTCTTCCCACGCACCATTGCGAATATTCGAGAGCAGATTCTGTTGGAGGTGGGACGAGATCACGCCTTGGCGGGCCGCGTGCTGAACCGACCACGCCAACGCACTCGATTCCTCGTACGTGCGATGGGCTTTAAATTCGGCCGACAAACTGTTGATGCGGTCGAGCAGCTGGTACGCTTCATAGTCTTCTTCTTCGTCTTCCGGCGTCATGTAATCCGAAAAATCATCCATTTCATCAACGACCGACACGCGGTCGCTGGCATTGAGACTCGCGGGCGACTGCTGCTCGGGATGGGTGACCACCGCACTATGCCGAGGGCTTGTACAGGACGAATCCGAGGTCGATTCGCTGTGGGTGTCTTCAAAGCAATCTAATTCCGAACTGTCTTCGTCCGACGGCGAGCGCGTCACTGCCGATGGCGCGAGAGGTATCCGCTTGGCGCCATCGTCTACCTGGGGCCGAGAGGCTTTCTCTTCGGATAGAGAATGGATCGCGCCAATCGCAGCGGCATTCGGGGCGCTCATAGCGCGGTGCTTGCGGGACCACTGCTTGGCCACGCGACACTTGAGGTCCTCAAGCAGCACCGGCGAATCGGCCAAGACCCATAGCGGCGGCGACGACCGTCGCAGCAATACTCCATCGGCCGAGGCCGAGCGCGGACGGCCACTACTCTGTACCGCTTTCTTGGTGCAAAAGCTCTGCGCGAGCATGAGCTGCGTGTCGTTGAGTCCCAGGCGTTGCACGAGGTCGGCAAAGCGGTGGGCATCCGAGTCGGTACGGGTCTTCTTGTCGCCACCAACGTTGGCGTGTTTACTATCGGCGTTGGAGAACGACACTTGCTTGACAATGCCACCTTTTTTCGTTGCTTTGGTTGGCGTTGACTGGGCAGTCGCTGTTGTTTCATTGGAATGGGGAGAGGGCGAGGCAGCAACGGCCGTGGGGAAGAGATCACTGTGCTTCTTGAACGATGCGCTCTGCACTATCCGCGACACACTGCGCGATCGCGCGGCGAGTTTGCGCGGCGGGATCCTGTCGGCGGAGGTTGGCTGGACAGACGCTGGTTTGGGCTGTGGCGTGGCAGACGGTGCGCGTTGCACCGCGTCTTTCCAGGACAGCGGTACCGATCGGGTTTCAATTGAGACAGAGGGAGTCGTGTTCATTGTGGTAGCGTTGGAAACGGTGGGGGAGACCGACGAGTTCTTGGCGGTTTTGTTGTTGGTGCGCATGGCCAGGGTAGTAGAATCTACGAGTGACAGAAAAGCAGACACGGAATCAGTCAATAATGAGCTCTCCGTCTGATCCCGAATCATTCAGAGGGAATGGGAGAGAGGACTCTGGTGGCGGCGTACTATCAAACGCCACACGAAAACGTCAACGATCCACACCGAAATCTGCGGACACGACCCGACCAGACGAGACCAGATCAGCGCATCGTTTTCGCGACCATCGCTTCCCCTCCTTCCCTCCGTCGACTCCACACGCCATTCGAAATTGAGGAGCTACCCACCTTCTCAATTGCCGCGCTTTTGCGTCGTGAAATGGAGTCTCAAATCGGTGCTTCGGTAATTCGTGAGGAGATCCGATATTCCTCACGCGTTGATTCTTAATGCGTTGAGACGGCGACCTCTTTATCTATAGCGTCGTATACCACTAACCCCCATCATCGATGAATTCACAACACGCAGTTAGTCGCTCGCTCGCATTGCATACCACGCAACACCAAAGGAATGAATCTACACACCAACTCACCTAATGAGGGAAAGGAAGTTAAAGCAACACCCACTCGCCCACTGCGAAAGGTGTGGGTGAAGAATCGAATCTCGTGATGCGCACGAGAGGAAACGACGTGTGACCCAAATGAACTAGCGTTCACTAGCAGCAGCTACGGAAGAAGACGAGCGCCAAGACGTTGGCGCGTGCGGAATTCCGGTGGTGAAGCAGTTGATGAGCTGGCGACGGCAAGATGGTATGGGAGAAAGCGACTGGGATGGCACTCGGCGTTCGTTCCCCGTTGGTTTGGTTTTGTTTGTCTGGGGTCCGTGTGGTGTGGTGTTGGGACAGTTTGTATCGCAACACACTCACACACACGGACGCGGCAAAAAGCTCCACTAAGCCAGAGACCGAGTGATGGTCAGAGACCGCTGGGCGGTTTAAATATTGGAGCCTCCGACAGTTTATATCGACAGGTGTGAGAGCAGAAGACTGGAGGGGTAGGGAATACCTGGTATGAGGATACAGTTTCACAGGCTCTGTGGCTGTGCAGTTGGATTGAGTCAAAATTGAGAGCTAGGGAGAGATGACCTGGAGACTGACAGTGAGCACATTCGCCCAAGCGCTGTGTTACTCCGCACAGAAGGATGCGTCATCATCCAACCTAAAATTCCATGCTGGAAAAAAGAAGCTCAAACCCTAATCTCATCCTACAATATATCCGTTAGCGAATTGTGGACAAGTTCTTCGTGTGGGGTGTTCGTTGGGGTCCACCATGACCACGTCACAGAGAATGTATGGTCGGTGTTTGCAGTAGTACCGACTGTTGGAATGCACTGGGTTTGTTTAGCTGACTCTGTGCAGCCACGAGATGTGGAGCTCATTTAAGGAGTTTTCCACGGCAGTATGCCGTCGTCTAGTCGTCCCTCGATGAGCCTTCATATATCGTCGTGGGCTCATCAATCCCTGTTTTGAAATGAGCTTGTGCAACAAGATTGATGAACCAAATTGGCACAAACGTCACCAGATCAAGCGCGGTGATAAATGAATACTTGTTGCAAGGCGGCTCGATTGACGATACTAGCCTTGAGTTTTCTACTGTTGCATATGACTTGAATAAATAAAACTTAGGTTGAGGTTGCTTGGCATGCTGAGCTCGTGATCAGAGCGTGCTGTTAGCGTTGGCTGGCATACAGGTGCCGGAGTGTCTCGACGGGTACCATGGACTGGATATCCCGTGTGTTGAGAAGGTGAGGTGAGCGGTGGGAGACGACACCCCCGTTCCTGCTCACTTGAAGCTGGGCGACGACTCTGTCGAGGGGTATTATGGCCACGTCCTGTCTGTGGCGTAGATATCGAATATGGGCGGGCGGCAAAAGTCGAGTAGATAATGAGCACGCTGTGCCAACGAGAGCTGGGTTTCTCCCGTCAAACACGAGGGCATTCCGCTGCGTCCACAGTTGATGGAGGACCACCGCACGGTAGAAGTCGGAAGGCAAGACGGAATAGCAGGCCATGGTAGATGGGGAGCAAACATGCGCTTGTGCTCGCGATCGAAGAGGACGAGCTTCTGAACCACTGACGCGTCAGTCGTCGCGAGGAGGTAGCAGAGCGGGTGGATCCGCGTGCGCGCAGGCATCGCCCAACACAGCACGCGGCGACGACCCCGAAAGGCGAGGAAATCAAAGCAGCCGCTTTCCGCGCCAAGTTCTCACCTTGGGGAAGGATGATGCGACCGAGAGGCCAAAATTGAGGGACTCGAGCGCCAAAGTCGGCTGAATGATCCGCGAGTACATCCCGAGCAATATCCCCATGCACGAGTTAGAGCCATTGGAGCTGGCGCCAAACCGGCATGCTGTGTACATCAGCCGCAAGAAAACGGATATGAAAGCTGGTGAGCGGCAGGCTTGGTGGTCCATGTGGGAGAGCGCAAATCAGGAGGGTCGAAGCTGGACTTGCCTAACCTACATTGGCTGAGTTCCCAAAGGCTTTTGCATGGTCCTGCAGTAGCAAATGCGTTGCTTGCGAATAACACTCGCCACTTGGGGTACTTGCAGCCAGCTATCGCTCAGGCGCGTAGTGATAAATGAATATTTGCAAGTAGTCCGGGTCCAACGGACGGCTAAGCTTAAACCGGGTCCAAGGTTAGCAGCCTCAGCAGTGTCCGGCAGGCAAGTCGACAGCTGAAGGCCGAGGTGCAACAACTACTTCGTCGGCTAACCGTATCTGAATAGACTTCAACTTCATCATCACCATCATAATTCCCAAATAATCTTGTTTTAAAAAATCGTTTTTGGAGATTGTGAAAATTAGGCCTTTTTTCTGGATTGTTCGAATGCGTACAGAGTTCCTGTTCTCCAGGAACCCTTCTGACGTTGAATGTCGTCAAAGCTTGCAAATCTGACTCGGTCTGGATCGAACTCTGTGGTTAATGGGTGTTGGATGTGGCGAAGAGGCAACTTGAATGTGGTAGTCAGCACTCCAATCATCTCTATTTATCTATTTACCAGTAAGCTCGGCGTTGGATGTGGCGAAGTGGCAACCTAAATACGGTTGTCAGCACTCCGATCATGTCTATTCACCAGTAAGAAATTCCAAAATCCAGCACGGCGGTGTGGGCGTCCACAGGGAACATTCCAAGCAAACATTCGTTGAGAGTGAGTGCAGATAATCAGCCTGGCAATTGTCGTTCCTATAGATTCTGTACATAGACCAACATCTATAGTCAAGAGGCTGAGGCCAACAAACACTA
Organism: Pythium vanterpoolii; assembly: GCA_023334535.1. Classification (NCBI taxonomy): domain Eukaryota; phylum Oomycota; class Peronosporomycetes; order Pythiales; family Pythiaceae; genus Pythium; species Pythium vanterpoolii. Next base: position 15,854 of record JAADVD010000170.1, on the reverse strand, counting down.
TCTATGCCATCTGTGCCATTCGCCATTGTCGGCATTAGCTTAGCCTCATCTTGACATCATTAGCATGTTGAAGTTCCCATCATCTCCGAGTAGCCAATCAGAATGAGCCGTAGTGGAAAAGGTCAATGTTCGAATTTTCTCAACACCAAATGTCTCTGCAACACGTTGTTTCTACTATTCTTGGTGTATAGTTTTGTGGTCTGTTGTAAATTCACGTATTTGTCCGCCAGCTCGCGTTTGTCAACTGGGGAGAACACGACAATCGAGGAGTTCACATAGACCGGCGGATCCCACATTCACAATTGACTGATCTGCTTCTTCCGGAGCCGACGCAGCCCAGCGCAGTCCGACATGACCAACAAACCGACCTGCGACAGCGTCATGGTCAGCGACGATCGCACGACCTTGGATGCGCTGGTGCCCGACGAGATTTGGGACGAAGTCGTGTCGTTCCTCACCGGCTGGGAGCTCTTCAACTTGATGCGCGTCTGTCGCGACGCCCACGCGCTGTTCTCTGATGTCAAATGGTGGCAGGCCCGCTGTTCTCCAGCGTCGTCCCACGAACTGGTAGGTACAGCCGGCGCCAACCTACGTCAGTACATGGCCCAGCAGTCCTTTGCGTTTGTACTGGACGATGCCAGTAAGCAGGCTTCAAGCGCCAAGACCGGACCAGGCCCGGTCGCGCTGACCGCCGCGTTCTCGATTCCGTTTGTGTTTGGCCGCGACTCGCGTGCGGTCACCATTGAGATCTGGTTTGCGCTGTGTGGAGCCTCTGACGGTGGCATCTTGCTCGGCGCTGGCACGCCGTTCCACGTCTCGCCAAGTTGGAATCCGCTGTTTGAGACGTGGATTCACGTCGACGATGACGGCAATTTGTATGGCTCGCTCCTCGTACCAACTGCGACTGACGGCAAAAAGCTGCCAGTGGCACGCAATCTGGCGCGCGATCGATGGCACCAGATTGTGATCACGTTCGAGACCATTGCAGCCGTCGTGACGCCGATTCCAGGGGCCGGCGCCGACCGCGACAATTGGCGTATGGGTGAAGAACGCGTATATGTGAATGGAGAGCTAGCGACGTTCCAGCGCGGCTCTCTCAGTCGTTTCTGGATCTTCAATTCGTTCGTGCTACTGGGCACAGGCTGCAATTCCCAAGCCGCCGCGCAGTCTGGTGCTGGCAAGCAGTGGTTTCCCTTTCAAGGAGTTGTCGACGACATGCGTGTGTGGCACACCGTGCTTTCACCCCATGCGATCCAATTGCTTGCAAATCACCAGCTCCATAGTGATACAATCCCTTCACCTATCCACTCGTGGAAACTGCTAGCGACCGCCGCTGCTCCGATGCGGCGCCAAGACCATTCGATCGAGTTTCGCGGGTCGCATGATACTCGTCCGCATAGTCGCGGCGTGAGTGTCAATGTCGTAAGCCGCTCGAATTTCCAGCGGGGGCTCATGGAAGATCGCCTCGAATTCCACCCGTTCTGTCCCGACAAGAGCAGTTCGTTTGCGATCGAAGTGTGGTTTTATCTGCTGCCTGAAGACGATGCCAATTGGGGCGGCGGTGTGATACTCGGGGCCCAGTCCCGGGACGTGAGCGATGCCTACTCACCGTCGCGGACGCGGCAATTGATTTATGTGGATCGCCACGGCCGGCTCTATGCGTCAGTTCTCGACGAGATTATGTTTCCCAGTGCCCAGCGCCTCGCGCCGCATCGGTGGTACCACTTGGTCCTACGATACCAAGACGGCAAACAGGATGTCTACCTTAATGGCGTCGCCAAGCGATTTAGCCATGGCGCACTATTGCGCGACTGGCAGACGCTGTCGCATATGCAAGTCGGGACCGGCTGTGTCAACAATACGCGCGGTGCCCCGAAAGGCTGGTACGGCTTTCACGGGCGGATCCGCGACGTGCGGATCTGGGGACCACGGCTTCGGGACAAGCAGTTTACAACAATTCTCGAGAGCAGTTCGGCGACGCGCGTCGGAACGGTGCGGCATATCCAGCCGGTCTTTTCGCTCCAGAAAGATGGGCGGCTGCCGCATTTTGTGTGCGTGCAAAACTCACGGCCACATGAACGATTGTTTGTGCCGCGCCTGGATGGAGCACGCGACCGCTTGTCGCGGCATCGTCACGGATCAGGAGAATCGGAACCTGAAAGAGAGGGGGAAGCGTCCCTCAAGTGCAGTCACGTACGACTAGCTGAGCCACCGCTACCGCATCAAAGCCCGTCGTCCAAGTGGCTCCGCTCAATGTGGCACAAAGCTCGCACGACGCTGACGTCGTCATAGCATATGAGGGAATTTGAATAGCTCAGCTTAGGAAAGTTATGTCCATATTTGAAATATTAGTTTTTTGTGGGGTCAAAGACTGTTATTTTCTGAAAATCACGATGACAAGGATGCGCAACCTCAAGTATTACCTGGCACCAACTTTCGTGGCGCCGCCACGGAGCCGCCACCTCCGCGTCAGCTAGTAACGACTGAAGGCGCTATACGATACTGTGCTGCATTGCGGAGAACGGAAGCGCGATGAAGGGTAACCGAGCATGAACCCAGTCCTGCTATTTTGTATTTGTACCCATTCAATGCCACACTTTGAACACTACACATCCGATATTACCATTTACTATTTCTCACAAGTCCCAACATCCGTCTCACAACAGCTCCCTCACTATATAAAAATGATTCACTTTAACAGGGTATTAGTTTATATGAACAATGAACTGGACACCCGGCGTGATGTCACAGTCCTCTTTGGGGCACAAGACAGCACTTCTTCTTCATCCTTGTCATCGCCAACATGGACCGCCACGAGTCGTCGATCTCGATGCGCAGTATGTCGGCCAACGGCGCCGCCGAATTGGTGACTACCTCGGTCGTCACCACGAATGCGCGGCTCGCGGCGCTCCATGCCCACGTCGCTTTAGCGCGCGAGTCGCGGGGCGTGTGCGAAAAAGTGCTGGCGCGGCTTCACGTGCTCAACCGACAGCTCGAGCACATGGTGTCCATGTCGGCAACTTCGATTGGCTCGAACGGCAGCAGCAGTGGAGGGGGTGGTGGTGGTGGTAAGAATCAGGCCGCCTCACAGAACCAGCGCGCGCTCGCCAAGCTCGGGGAGCTCGTGACGCAACTCGAAGAGTTTGTCGATTGCGACGCAACGCGCAATTTGGTGTTGCGCTTAACCGACTCGCGGCGGTTTCGCCAGCTGCAGGATTTGCACGAAGAGCTTGATGCGATCTTCCGCATGCTGCGGCTCGAGCACGTTGACCCCGAGCGCCAGTGGCGGTCTGAGTGGACGCTCGACCGCGACGACGTCGAGCGCCAATTTCGGTTGGCGTTAATAACGCGTGAAGCGCTCTTTCGCGAAATCGCGACACCGGACGCACAGCGCGAAGCGCTGGCGGTGCTGCAGTTTACCATGAAGAAAATGCGGCTCCAGCCGCAGACTCAGCTTCAGACTCAGTCCCATTCCCATTCCAAGCCGGGTACCGACTCGATGGCTGATCTCTTGCGGTCGGCGTTCCGCAAGCTCGCGAGTCTTGCGACCGTGGATATCCCGATCATCCAAACGTGGTTCCTCTCGCCCGCCGAACTCTCCATTGAGAAAGCGCCGTTCGCTGGCGGTGAGCAGACTCAGGTCTATCGCGCTACTTGGGGCCGCTTTAAGACCCGGGTTGCGGTCAAGTACGTTGAAGAGACAAGTGACAATGCGGGTCGCTTTCGTGAAGCACTCGTGGAGGAGGCTGAGCTGTGGTCCCAGTTGGAACACCCTAGTGTCCTCAAGATGCACGGCGGATGCCCTGTCGGTGCCAAGCCGTTTGTGGTGTTGGAGTACCCAGCCAACGGCTCGCTAGATGAATACCTCTTGTCGCTCGACGATCCGCATCGCACCCTGTGGCGGCTGCTGTGGCAAGCCGCGAGTGGACTAGCGTACCTCCACGACCGTCACGTGAGCTGTCGCGATCTCAAGCTCAGCAGCCTTGTTGTGGGCAGCGACGGCATGGCCAAGATCGGTCCGTTGGCGTCGTTTTTTCGATTGGCAGATCGTAGCGATGCCAGTGCCGTCGATGCCAATGGCTCGATCCGATGGAAAGCTCCAGAGTTACTTCGTGGGGATACGGCGATTCAAGAGGAGACAGTTGTGCTGGCGGCGGACGTGTATGCGTTTGCCATGTGCACCATCGAGGCCGTCACAGGCGAGCTCCCATGGGGCTGGCTCGCCGACGTTGAAGTCCGCGAGCGGGTGCTAGCAGGCGAGACCCCCGAGCGGCCCGAGGCCGTGGTCGACGATCGGCTGTGGCATTTACTTACGGCTATGTGTGCTGCTGACGTTGCCAGCCGCCCACCGATGGCAGCGGTCGTGGCGCTATTGCTAGTATTGGCCGAAGAAGAAGAGGAGCGAGCCCGAATGGGTGGACTCGCCAATATATCGACCGCCCAGAGCTTCATCGCGGCCGACGTTTACACTGGGGACGACGGTACGACCGACGGTCTCCGCAAGAACGCGACGCTCTTGACCAACGCCACGATTGATATCGACGGACTGCTGACCTCGCGACGGAATACTGTGACCGCGTCCGCTACGCCTGAGGACGCCGCTGCTGCCCCAACGGCTCCGACCGTCAGTGTCGTCACGCTCCAACACAAATGGCTCGGGGTCAAGATCAATTCAATCGGGAATCGCGTGGTCGTGAGCAAATTTCTGCGGTCGTCCTCTGGTGCTCTAGGCGAAATCGAAGCCTCAGGTCAAGTTCGACTGGGTGATAGTATCGTTGCGGTCAACAACCGCAGCGTCCGCGGCATGGACCGGAACCAAGTGGGTCAGCTCATCTCGAGTGCCCCACGGCCGATGCAGGTCCTGTTTGTCCGCGATACCGACCTCCTCGAAGAGTGTTTTCAGTTCCAGGGCTTGCGGCTCGAAGAGCGATGGCGTGACCGTGGGGCAGTTGTGCCCATGCCCAATGGTGTTGGAGCCACGTTTGGCTCGGTGCTCGATATGTTTACCTTTAGCATTTGGTTTAGCCTCAGTGACTCGGACGATACGTTCTGTGGCGGGGTACTTCTGGGCGCCCAAGACCTGTCATGCCAAGACCCCGCGTGGCCCTACTGCCACCACCAGCTCCTCATGGTCGATCCCCTGGGGAACCTCAGTTCGTTCTTCCTCCAGAACGACACGCCGGTCCTCATTGGGCACGACCTCCAACCGAATCGGTGGTACCACTTGGCGGTCGTCTACAACGGCCAAGGCGTGGCCGTCTTCCTCGACGGTGACATCAAGCATCAAGCCAACGGCATTTTGTATCGAGATTGGCCGCGGCTGACCTACCTCAATATTGGCTCGGGGTGTATCAGTCACGCGCCGCCGGCCGCCAAACCGAATCCTGATTTCTGTGGATGGTATGGGTTTAATGGGCTCATCCACGATGCCTGTGTGTGGCACAAAGAGATGAGCGAAGTCGAGATCCAGCGGCTATTTCGCGGATCCGCGGATCTTGTGGACGTGCCCGTGTACTCATTACGGCGTGATGTCGACAATGAAGCGCGAGGTCTCCACCCGCCGCGGCGCGTCATGGCGTCCAGGCCGCACCACGTCGTGGCACAGACGTACAGCTAGGGCAACGCGGAAGAGGTAGTATTATAGTATTAGTATATTGTTTTTGGGTCTCCTCGCGGTTCAAAGTACGATCGCTGTCTCTCGAGAGGTGCAGGGCATTCGTTTAGTCCCAGTCCTCCGTGGCAAAGTTGGAGTCGGCCGCAACGCCGCCGAAGCCCACGCTTGCACGCTATAGAAACACCAGATGTGAGACAGAACGACAGTCTAGAGGCTTGGGTACATCGTACCTTTTCGGGACTCGCGCTGCGCTGCTTGGTGCTGGGTGTCGGCGTGGCCTCTTCGGCGTCCCAATCGTCGTCGGCAAAGTTGTTGTCGGCACGGATCTCACTCACTGGTGCTTTGACAGTCTCTGTTGGTTGAGGTGCGGGGACCGACGGGCGGCGTTTGTTGTTGGTCTCCTCTTCCTCTTCTTCATCCTCGTCAAAGTAGTCGGTCGACTTGGGCTGGGTCTCGACGACCACGGCCGGCGCTGGCGCGTCAGGCTCGCGTGGTGATTCGTTCTGTGGAGTCTGGTCGTCATCATCATCGTCGTCCTCGTCTGAGTCGCTCGCTGCCTTGCTCTCGCGCTTGGGGGGTGATGCCTCACGCGGCGTTGCCTTGGTCTCAGCGGTCTTGCTACTGGGCTTGGGCTGGGTCGGCGTGGCGATCGTCGGTGAGAGCGATTTGATGCTCGCTACCAACAGCGACGGACGCCGTTCCGAGGACGCGCCGTGACTCGCGTGCCGGTGACGTTGGTCATCGTCCTCATCACTGTCGTCATCGCTGTCGTCACTTGCGTGATGCTGGTGTCGCCGTGGTTCATCTTCCTCATCCTCGTCCTCACGCGGACTTGGCCTCTCGGGGTCCGAGCGACGACTGCTTCCTGGTGGCGTTTTGTCACGAGGCGAGTCATCACGGCGTCTGGTACCCTGACGATTCGACGAGGCACTGTCCACCACACTCTTCTCGCGCTGTACCTCCTGCGATTCGCGACGCCGTGGTGGTGGAATCTCCTCCTCTTCCTCTTCTTCCGACGCCGCACTGCTGCTGCTGTTGTCGCTGTGGTCTTGCTCGCTGCTACGCTTTCGTCGGTCGCGTCGTCGTGAATCGCGCTGCTCGGGTGACGACTCGCGTCGCTTTGATACAGTCGAAGGAGCGTGCTCGCGTGAACTCCCAGCGTCTGTGACAGACTTGCGTGCCGTTGGCTTGGCGTCGTCGTCCGTCCGGCGGTGGGAGCTATCGACAAACTCGCGCGTTTTCTTTGGGTCGGCAATGCGGTCACGATCCTGACTGCGTAGCTTTTCGCGCTGGCATTCGAGGAGCGCCGCACTCTGGGCAGCAAGTCGTTTCTCTTCTTCGATGTCGACTGGCTTGGGTGGATTGCACAGCTTGTGGAGACTGTCGGACCAGAGGCGGTGCTCGACTGTGGTCTCGCCTTTGAAGCGCAGCGTTCGCGCCGGCGACACGACCTCAATAATGTCCTAGAGAAGAAGAAAGTCTGAGTGTGTCAATAGGCTCAGATTCTCCTCTATCTTGTCTACGTACGCGTCGGCAGTAGACACCGCTGACGTCTTCAATGTACAGCCACCCGCGTGGCTCCTTAGAGGTCCTGTGTATGACGAGAGCGAGGCAGTCATTGTCAGCAGAGGGGCTCCGCGAGAGACAGACACAAAGACGCACTTGTTGGTTGAGTACGAGATAATGAGCTTTTGGTCACTCCCCGCCGGTACAAAGCTCACGCGAAACCAGCGGCGGCTGTGGCTCTTGCCAAACACGGACGGATTGCTGTTGATCTTAACCATCCATCCTTCGAGCGTCGAGATGTCCACGCCGTGGACAAGCGTCGGCATGTTGGTTTTCGTCTCGGCGCCTTTGGGGAAATTGGAAATGAAACGGTGGCTCAGTCGGGGTGGCGTCGCGACCTTCTACTTCTGCCGTTCGCAACAGTGAGGCGTTACGATCACATCCAGTGCTTGAGCTGTCCCGTAGAACATGAAGCCATCTTCACTGCACCGTTTCACAATGAGAATAGGACACAATGTACTAAATTAGACACCTATATAGGACATAAAACCGGTATGGAACCGGTTGTCTGCCTGTACCAGAATCGCCACGGATTCCAGGTGCCCACACTCGGATGGGCGAGGAAATCACCAGCGACGATGATGCACGACTATGAGTATCTCCAGCAGCGCGCATTTCTGCGCGTCGAGCTGCTGGAGCGTAAGATCGTTGGCGTCGCTGAGATTGTATTGGCGCCCAAAGCCTCATTGCTGCGGATCGTGCGGCTCCACGCGCGTCAACTCAAAGTCCGCAAAGTCCAAGTCGACGGCTTGGACGCGAGCTTTGAACAGCTCGATTTCTTGGGGGAGATCGTGGACGAGGCGTACCGCGACCTCGCGGCGTTTGATCTGTTCTACCGCGGCGCGATCGTCGCGTCCAAGCAGGGCGAGCTGGTCGTGCAGCTCCCGCGCGACGTCCACATCACGCCAGTCGGTGACGAAGACGACGAGGAGGAAGAGAACACCCGTACAAGGAAAAAGAAAGCGAAATGCAAGGAAAAAGGAAACGGAAAGAAAGCACGCGTGAAAGAGGATGGCGAAGAAGCCGACGATGAAGCCGAGGAAGAGGAAGAGGAGGACATTGAGACCGAGGAGGAGGAGGAGGATACCGAGGAGGACGACGAAGAAACCGACGAAAACAAGATTGTGCTGGATGCATGGGACGTCGAAAAAGTCCTCAAGAGTACGACCGAGTACAAACCCATTGTCGTTCGCGTCGAGTACGAGATTGAGAACCCGACCGGTGGTCTCCGCTTCCTCCTCCCCGATGAATTTCAGCCACTGCGGTCGCCCCACATGTACACTTATAGCGGACCATTCGGTGGTCTCTGCGACGGCGCGCGCGCGTGGATGCCGTGTCGCGACACATTGCGCGACGTGTGCCCCATGCGGTTGGAAATTACAGTCCCCTATTGGTGTGTCGCGGTCTGCAGCGGCCAAATGGTCCAGCAGGTCATTGCCCGCGACGGTCAGTACCGCTCGTTTCGCTATGTGATTAACACCAAAACCAATTGCTCGTCGATCGGCTTTGCGGTCGGACCGTTTCGGCTCTACGTTCCGCCAGAGATGCCGCGCATGACGCACTTTGCCTTGCCCGAGAGCTTTGAAGATCTAGTGTATTCGACCTCCAAGCTGTCGTCCACGATGGCGTACTATGAGCAATTCCTCAACGCCAAGTATCCGTTCAAGACCTACCAGCAAGTTTTTGTCGAAGATCCGCCAGAGGAGCTCCTCTACTGTGCGGGCTGTTCGTTCGTGGACCAGAACGTGCTCCACAGTGCGCGCATTATCGATCGCGAACTGCCGTCGCACCTTGTACAGGTCAAAGGTTTGGTGGGGAGCTGGCTCAGTGGGGCCGTCGGCATTGCGACGACCAAAGACGCGTGGGTCCTTATTGGGGTCATTGGCCATTTGATCAATGTCTACGTGCGTTCGGTCTATGGTGATGAAGAGTATGGCTACCGCATTCAATTGGGCATGGATGCCTTGACGACCATGGAGCTGAGTGCCGATCGCCAGTCGCCGGCGCTACTGTCGTCAGAAGTAGATGTCTACGCCGAGTATGACCCCTCGACGCTGCCATTTCTGGAGGTCAAAGCACCGCTCGTGCTCCACATGATTGAACAGCGTGTAGGCGCCAAGCACTTGCGGATTTCAATCCAGCGGATCGTCGCTGGTGGGGGTCAGACACCACCGACTACGAAAGACGGAGATGGTAATCCCAAAGGCGACGATGGCGGCGAGAATACTGGTGGCGAAGAGAAAAAGAGTCAGTCGATTGATGAGGACGAGGAGACGGGCGACAAAGCCAAAGACAAAGACACTGCGGCCGCAGCTGCTGGCACTGGGGCGAGTAGTGAACCGTTTTCGACGCTTTCATTTCTCAAAGTCGTCAAAGCGATCGCCGGTGCCCCCGGCCAGGATTTGACCAAAGCGTTTTTGAGTACGTGGATCCTCGAACCCGGCATGCCGTTTTTCAGTGTGGGGTATTGGTACAACCGCAAACAGACCCAAGCCGAGATTGTGTTGCAGCAAGAAGTGCCACCCGGTGGAAAGCTGTATACCGGCCCCATCACGATCACGATTGTCGAAGACACGAGCGAGTATTCCTATACAAAGCGGATTGAGCAGAAGCGGCACAAGTGGGACTTCCCGTGCCACAATAAGGTCCGCAAAAAGCGCCGCAAGCGGCAAGGCTTGGAAGACGCCGACGACTCGGTCTCGGTCTCTGGTCCCGGCATGGGGCTTAACGATACGCCCGTATATTGGGTCAAGATCGATACCGGGGCCTCGTGGCTCCGTCACGTCGTGATGCACCAGCCCGATTTCAACTGGATGGAGCAGTTGTTATCGGATAAAAAAGTCAGCTCGCGGGTCCACGCGGCCCGAGCACTGGCACTGTACCACATGCCCCACGAGAAACCCAACGTCATGTCGTGCCGTGTGCTCACAGAATGCATGAGCGGCTTGACAACACACTCGCGTCGACTGCGAGCCGAGGCCTCCTTGTCCCTTGGGATCTGGCAGTCAATCCACGCCCCCTTGACGAACGCCACAACGCACCTTCCGATCTGGAAAGCCATGCACAATCTCTTTCGCATTTTCAAAGAGCATTTCTTTGACCGTACAACCGACATGCCGTTGCCCAATTACTTTTTACCGTCGGGTGGCAAAGTCGTGCTCGAGTCGTTGGGGGCCCAGCAAGCATCGATCACGAGCAAGCAAATCCAAGTCCAAGACTATGCGGCCGGCGAGTACGAGATCAAAAAGACCATTCCCCGGGCCCTCGCGATGGTCCACGCCCAGAACGGCAAGTCGCCTCCCGAGATTGAGAGTTTTCTCTTACAGCTCCTGAGTGAAAACGACAATTCGAAAAACTATGTCGAGATGGACGACCAGTCCCAGGTCGCCGACGACTGCTTTTACATTGGGAACATCGTCGTTTCGCTTTCGATGCTGAACATGGAGCGGCCCGTGCACTCGAGTGCCGACGAGAAAGTGGTCGCGGAGATCTTGCGGTACCTCCACTATGACCAAGTTCAGCCGAGCTACAACCAGACTGTGACCGTGTGCTGCTTGGAAGCGCTGTGTAATTTAGTGTTGGCCGGTCGGTGCGACGAAAAGCGCGTGACGTTTAGTGCGTTTGTGTCGCCCAAGTACCCCAACAATGTCCGCAAGGCTGCGATCGAAAGCGTGATTCGCTTGTTCTTTGCCGAAGACCCTAGCGGTCCATCCACCAAATCATCGATCGGTTCCGTATCAAGTACAAGAGTGCCAAGCGGCTCGTCGCGGCGTGGCTCGGCTGGGGCCTCTGATAGCCTTGCGAATGTGTACGGTCCGACGGCCGCGCTCTTGTGGGTCTGCCGACTCCTCCAGGCCGAGGCGTCGCCTGGAATTCGGCTGTTTGCCGTGCAAGTGTGTCTTAACTGTCTGCGTGGATTCCCACCGAGCGTTGCAACCCAGGTCATGGCGTCGTGGGACCACAGCCACACGCTCGCGACCATGATGTTTATCCAGCTCAGAGACCCCGCGTCGTTTATTCTCCGAAGCCCCGAGCGCGACAAGATCCTCGAGATGTTTGTGCAACCCAACCTCAGTCGCTTGCGCGATGACAGCTCATCGGCCAAGCGCGTGGTCGAAGCCATGTGGAAGACCATGAACGTCTATGCGGCCGTGGACCAGCGCTTGCGCGTCGCACTGATTGTGCTGTTTCGCAAAATCTGGGGCGAGACGACGCCGATCGCCGTCGCCCACACTGTCCAAGAGAAACCGCCGCACTGGGCTGGCGGCTACGAGAGCTTGCGCGTGCTCATGGAAGAGAGCAAGAGCCGTGCTCTCAATAGCGGCAGCACGAGTCGCGGGGGATCGTCTCAGGGCGGCACAGGACTGCCGGGGGCACGCGGCGACGAAGGTCTTGGGCTAAAGAGGAGCCCGCCACCACCGGGCGGCAGCGCTGCAGCCGAAGCGGCGATCGAGCAGCTGCGCGGCAAGAAACTTAAGTTCAAGATGGGCGACACGCTGTTCCGCTCGCACAAGCTCTGAGTGAGGCCAATGCATACGAGCCACGTCCGATCAGCGGCATATCAAGAATTTTTTCGCAATTCTAATTTGTCGTTTCCATTAGTGGTTTGTGGTTTGTGCTCGACCAGTTCTCACGCGTCACAGATATATTGGGTAGTACTACAAATTCTCCGCGTACTGTGGGAGATCTTGAAAGGTCGCGAGCATGCTATCTTTCCAGGCTTTTCACCACAGCCAACTCTTGCTTGTCACAGTGCCATTCACGATTCGAGACGTCAGCATACAGCAGAGACCAACAAAGAACACGAGTACCGAGCATCATGAGGTTAGTGATGTCGACAACCGATCACTTGTATTATTTCTCACGTTGCGATGATATCAATACTGCATCAGCGAGTCATTCTCGTCCGCTGGATACATCGTAATGCCGACTGAGGCCGAACAGCTCATCGAGCAGCTCAAAGAACAACCCGTAGACACGGTCGGGTTGTCCACGCATTGGATGGCGTACCACCACACAATTGAAAAGCTCAATCTCCAAGCCCACCAGTCGGCGCAGCACAAGCAAGACAATTTCGTGGTCGAAAGCCTGGTCACGTACCACAAGTTCCCAACGCTTATCATGAATCTGCTCAGCGTCGAAATGTGGAAAGCTCAGGTGTTTTCACTGCTTACGTGCCAAGACCACGACGCTGCGTCCCTCCGCCTCTACTACATTGTGCGTCTGAACTGCTCGGCTCCTCACTCTCCATAGTAACCTGACGGTCTCTCTCTATAGCTCTATCATGAAGCGGCGCTTGTGAATCTGCTCGAAGTCTCGTTCTACCACGAGCACGTGGTCGAGACCATGGACGACGACGTGATGCTCGAGATAGTCGACTACTGCGTCCGCAAAATGACGTGGCTCATTAGCTTACCACGAAATGCGATCGCCACGACCACTACCTTCCACAAAAGCGGCCACGAGATGGTGCGCATGCTGCAGTCGCAGACGCCCCAGGCCGAGCTCCAGCGCCAGCACATGGAAATCGAGTTTCGCATCGCGGTCCAGTGCTTGACGATCGTGCGGTACATTTCGGAACGACTCGAGGTCCTCCCACTCGGTGTGGTCTCGCGTTTGCTGGACAAACACGATGTGCTGCTTTCCCTTGCCGTGCTGATTGAAAACCCACCGTGGACCTACAAAGCCATTGCCAAAAACGACACGACGGGCGAGACCATCGTCAGATGGAAAAAGTTTGCGCAGCAGAAATGGAGCGGTGTTGAGCCGAGTGATCTGCTGGTGCTCACAACGACCGAGGCGCAAGTGTGGCTCGCGGTCTACTACCTCATATGCTCCAAGAATGCCCGCGAGCATTACGAGGTCACACAGTTTCGCAAGGACCAGCTCTTGCGCATGCGTAAGTACCTAAATGAACTGCTCGTGGATCAGCTGCCACTACTGGCCGATATTCAACGGTACTTGGACGAGCTCTCAATCATGCAAGTGCAGTCGAATAGTGTCGGCATGAAGAACACATTGGTGATGGAGGCGGTGCCGTATCTGCGCGAGAATCTGGTGCGCCGGTTCCGCAAGGAGTATCGGGTGATTGCAGCAAGCTTTGACAGTGCGAGTCGAGCGTTTACGCGTGGTGACGATCTAAAGCAGCTTGCGGAACTGTATCAAATGGACGGCGTCGATGAACTCATGGATGAGTCAGAAGAGCGGCGGAAAGAACGCAAGGAGCTACGACAGGCAGCGACAAACAACGATGAGAATGATGTCGAGGAAGACGATGGCCCAGAGCCCTTGCTGCCCACGCAAGTGCTTTTCGTCTTTAACAACCGCCCCGATCCAACGCCAGAATGTCCAACGAAACCGCTAATCGTGGAGATCCTGAACGACGACAAGAAAGGTATTGATGACGATGAAGGTGATGATGAACTGGCTGAGAAAGTCTACGTGACGTGTGACGTGGACGTCAGCTCGCAAAAGCTTATGGAGACAACGAGCCATCGGTACCATCGGTATACACTGCGTCCGCAGTTCCCCACATCAAATGCCAAGACCACCACCAGTATTCAGCGGATCCAGTCGAACGCATCCGCCAACGCGACGATCAAATTTGACGGAACTGCCCCATCGGTGGACCTGTGCTGTGCGCGGCTGGAACTCTCGCAAGAAACACAAACACAATCACTATCAGAAAAGCGACAGAAAATTTGGAGACAGATTGGCTCGCTGATGGACGCCAGTCGCGTCGTGGTGCAGTGTCAGTTTGTAACGTGTCCAGAGAGACGAACGGGAAGCGACAAGCAAAACCAGGGTTGTGATGAGGGCAACGCGGATGGAGGAGGGAAGCTAGCGACTCGGCCGTATGAGCTCGGTTCGCTCTTTCTATCAGTGCCATTTTAAACTGGGAAGGTGAGGCGTTGAGAGAGGGAGCATCACGTGAAGGACAGCCTCGGATCGTTGCATTGAGACCCTTCCTTCCAGATCATACAGCCACAGATGACAAGAAGATCAAGTACTGATTAAGACCTGACTTTCGCGTCACGGGTACTTAGTTAGTAGTAAAGTTGGAATGAGTCAGACTCAGATTTGGGCGGATCAACATCTGAATCTGCATGCCATTTAACCTATATAAGTATCCGTCATAGTCTCCAGACAAGATCCATTTGGCACTTCATTACCCAGTCAGCATGACACACCACGCCGCCACCGTCGACGTTTTATCAGGCGACGTCTTCTCACTCATCGCAAACTTTCTCACGGGTTTCGATTTGCTGCGTCTCTCGCACGTAAACCGCAAACTCTTCACTGAGCTGCTCGCACCCACCGCCCACGAATGGCAGCGGCGCGTGCCGGCTGCGGCCACGAGCAACGCCCCTCACAGCGCGAAAGTACGGTATTTCCAGCTCACGTCGGTGCGTTTTCTAGGACGAGAGGCCGCGGAGACCACAACGCGCGCCCGCGGCGGCGCTGTGGAAGTCTGGAGTCGCGGACTGCCGTCGTACTGGCAGCACGACTCGTTCTCGCTCGAAATCTCGTTTGCCCTTCTTCGACCTGATCATCTCCCCACAGCATCGACGCATATTGGTGGCGTTCTGTTTGGCGCGCAATCGGTGCCGTGGTCTACCAAGCGGTGGGCCCACTACCATCAGCAAATTGTCCACGTGGATCCTCTGGGGAATCTCTATTGTTCGGTCCTTGACAAGAAAATCGTGGTTGCCGAGACGCTGCAGCTCCAGCGATGGTACCACATCGTACTGACCTTTGATCGTTCCGATGCGTCTAGTGTGCTCCCAACGCAGGGCCACCCAACGCAGCGCGTTTTCCTGGACGGTGCACTCGTCCACGAAACGACCGGCTTGCTCCATAGAGAGTGCTCGGACCTCCGCTTTGGCCAGATCGGCAGCGGTTGCATCAGCGGTGGATCGCCTGGAAAACCGACCGCAGATTTTACTGGATGGTACGGCTTTCACGGTGTTGTCGACGACTGTCGTCTTTGGCGTGGCGCACTTCAGCCCAATCCGATCCGACGGCTTGCGCAAGGAGACTCACCAATCGTAGCAGAAGACGATGGCTGTGGTGTTGAGTGGTCACTGCATGAAAGCGGATGCGATCCATTGGGGTTTGCATCGCGCGTGCAATGTACGCGGCCACAAGAACGCGTGTGCACAGCGGTGCGCGATCTGGACGATGCCGACAACTGAATCCTAGGAGAGACTGTTGTGACTGGAATGAGAGACGCTACCTGACTGACTAGCTCGCTCGAGGTGGGAGTGAATTAGAGAATGGAGATTCCAAGTTACTGTATTCTATTCGGTACCACGTTCGAGGTCCTGCGTGACATTCTTAAATGCCTTAGGTGCCGCTGCCTCGTTCTCTACGATCGCATTGCCTAAATTGTCCACACGCAGCGATCCGATAGCTCACTCATGTACGTACAGTCCGCGCCAATGAAATAGGGAATTTCACCTTTTGCCTCGAATTTTAATTTTCACTTCTTGTTTTTTCAATCCGAAAACTGTGCCAGAACGCGTATTTCAAAGGACGTCATTCTGCGTGTTTATTTGTTCCAAACACGTCGTAGTTGGAACAAAAAGTAGAATTTAACAAAACACGGTGGGTACCTGCCAAGAAACCCGATCTCGTAAGAAATATTTGACGTGGTAATTAACCATGTAAAGCG
>JAADVD010000017.1:0-152163 GCA_023334535.1 Pythium vanterpoolii | reverse complement strand
TGAGCAAATCTGATTGGTGCGTTGGCCGTCTTTTCGGCATGTGATTCTGGAACAATTTTAAGCATTCTAAAATTGTCCTTTTCAAAAAAATTGTCGAGATTTTTCGAGTGCGTCTATAGTTTTGGGCCAGACTGTATCTTGGCGGCAACTTTTAAAAGAATCTCATCAGTGTTTTTTCTGCTGACTGTGAGAAAGAGAGAAAACGGAAACGGCCACAACGGAAACGAGAGTGTTGGTCATGGTGAAAACTAACCAATCTCTTCTTCTACTTCAACTTGTTCGAAATATCATCTTTGACAGGAAGATCGTTTGCGGCCTAGCATGGAAATGCCGTCAAGCAAGCCGGAGCTGAGTTGTCACAGAAGCACCACCCGCACGTACCACAACTGGCACAGACGCATGACGGCGAGACAGCTTTGATTGGCGAGGACGCTTCGTTCTTTCCGTGCGAGTGTGCATGACCGCCAGCATCCGGGAAAGCGAAACAAGCGGCAATCTTCTGCGCGAAAGACAATCAACTGCAACATGCTGTACGCCCTCAGCCTACTGCGTGTTGCAAGCTCGACGTTTTGCCAGCCCGTCTACTATAGACACAACTATACTACGACGTGCACTTGGCAGCTACCCAGGTGCTCGAATGTCGTGGCGCTTGGTTTTACCTCCACAAGCTTGGTGCTGCTGGTAACATCGGGCACACAGAGGTCCAAATAGCCAGAACCTCCAACATCTTGTGGGGTTGCCCTTCTGCGTGACGACGAAACCGCCACGATGGTAATGTTTTCTAAATCTCGGAATAGATTACTTGCGCACATTCTGCTACTTTCCCTCTGTGCGAACTTTCCCACACTAGACCAGACCAACCCATGAGCAAACCAACTGAAACGCGTTGGGTTGTGTGTTTTGTGTCCAAGTGCGGATGGTGCGGGTACAGAGTCATCGTCAGCACCTTTCACTCCACGGACGGCCCGAGGTTCGGACTTCAAAGGGAAACCAACAGCACCAATCACACCAGCAAGAAAAACGAACGCCAGCCGGTTGAGAGCGAGTGGCCGACAGTCAAAGGAAAAAAGGGAAACCAGCAAGTGCGGCCGCGCGGACGACGGATTGTGGATTGCGGATTGCGGATTCGGATTCGCTGTGGACGGCAACTCGGGGTGGCGGGACGGGCAGCGGCAAGTGAAAGGCAAGCTCATTCGACAATCGTCCGCCAAGCGCCAAAGTACTTCGCAAGAACCCACGCAATCAGTATTGCCTCCATTGGTATTCGCGACTAGCTTTCTTGGAAGGTTCTGCGCGTGTACAATTCAACGACCGGTGCTACTGTGTGCGGTTGTCTTGAAGTAGCTCGTGCCCGCGTGTGAAGTTTGTGACCTGTTTCTCCCATCGACGACGACTTAAGCACTCTGTTGTGGTGTTCATCTCCATGGGCCTCACTGACATGATGAAACAATCAAATCAGTCAACGAACGAAGACGTGGGTGGTATGTTCCGCATCGGCGAAAAAGACAAGTCTATGAAGGGCAACGGCGTATTGAAGACTCAGGGAAAACCCGCTGGGGCCGGAGACGTTCCGGATATGCTATCGAACTCTGTTTGGTCATCGGATGGCTTGCTGTCATCCTCGCGCTTGTTCCAGCGCGCCAGCTCCACTCCGCCTACCCATGTTGATGCGCTTCAGGGTAACCGACGCCATTCATCCACTGCGAGCAAATCGTACGGATTTGGCAGCTTTCACCTACGCGAGACACTGGAAGAGAACAATCAAGACGAAGACGCAGAAGATTTCGATCGTCATGATCTAGTCATGCCAATTGGGAAGCATATTCAGCGAGCTTGGAGTGCTCCGCCTGTCCCTGATAACGTAAGTGTATCGCGTATGTATGCCGGTTCGACCTCACACGCACTAATTATTTTCTTTGTTGGTTTACAGTTTAATTCTTTCTTCACGCAGCGAGCAAATGAAGCCGACCAGCAGCGCAATCAAATGGTAGGTGCTTTAGGTCTGAGCTGGCTCGACAAATTCTAATCTGACTTACCGTCGTAGGGCGCTTTTGACAAAGGCGGATTGCGTGGAATCGCCGAGATTGGCCGCACATCTTGGAATGACGATATCTGTGGATCTGACAAGTCGCTCGAGAAGACAAGTATTGCTACTGTGACTCCTGGTGGGTCGCCCCAAATGATCGAACGCCAACCAGAAGTTGAGACCAGTGTTGGCGGAGCCACGCGTATACCTTCGCACACTCAACGTGGAGTGTTCCAGTCAGAGAAGCGCACCAACCCGTCACTAATGACATTGGTCGACCGCGTTCAAGAAGACTTTCCACGAACGCCATCTCCAGTCTTTGGCTGTCCGGCCGGCCAGTCTGGTGCGCTGCCGGCTCGTTCACTTGACCAATCGATGGCTGCTGCAATGAAGCTGCTCAACATGGAGTCTGCTGCTCGGATGAATGCCCACCAACCAGCTCGTCACAATGAGCGAGCTTTTGCTCCTTCTACCTATCAGCCACGTACTCAGGATTTACGTCAACCACAACGTGTCCAGCACCACTCAGCCTACGTCTCGCCGTATCCGCACGTCGCACCACCAGGTTTTCACGCACAAACGGCCAGGGGAATCTACGGCGCTGGGATGGCCAATGATCCACGCACACCTTGGGCTCATGATGAGTTGTCAAACTTCCCGAGTGCTCGTTTTCCGGTGACCCCTGTAGACTACAGTATGGTGCACCCACCGAATCGCGTGCCGGTTAAGGGTGACTATTATCCGAACAGGTTCGGAGGTGGTCTCGGAGGTGGTCTGTACAGTCCACACAATGGGCCAGTACGAGCCTTCCATGGACATGTCCACCCCGGATTCCCCCCAGCTTCCGGATATGGGAACCAAGATAACCAAGTCTACAACTTCCCGCATCCAACTCAGGTGTACCGCTCCAAGTCCGGCCCCGTTCGGCGCCACGAGTATCCCGTTCACCCAGCGCACTCTTACTCGTCCACAAGTCTCCTAGAAGAGTTCAAGGGTGCAGCAAAGTCTGACAAGTGGGACCTGCGAACAATCCAGGGTCATCTCCTTGAGTTCGCGCGCGATCAGGCTGGCAGCCGTTTCATCCAGCAGAAGCTCGAGAAGGCTGACGATCGAATTCGCGACGAGGCGTTCAATGAAGTGCTCCCAGAAGCCATGCTTCTCATGACGGACGTGTTTGGAAACTACGTGATCCAGAAGTTCTTTGACCACGGAAGCATCGACCAGCAACGTCTCCTCGTCAACCTGATGAAGAGCAACATGGTCAACCTTGCACTCCAGGTTTATGGCTGCCGTGTCATCCAGAAGGCACTGGAAGTGAGCCAAGTGGACGAGCAGCTCCTGCTGATCCGAGAGATGCGAGGACATGTTCTGAAGTGCGTGATCGATCAAAACGGAAACCATGTTCTTCAGAAGTGCATTGAGGCATCGTCGCGAAAGAAGGTCATGAGCGATGGCGGCACGCAATACAGAGTGCAGGGTGAGGATATCCAGTTCATCATCGACGACTTCATTGGTCAAGCTGCTGTGCTATCGACTCACGCGTATGGGTGTCGTGTGATCCAACGCGTGCTGGAGCATTGCACGCCGGAACAGATTCGCCCGATTGTAAACGAGATCATATTCAAGTGCCGCGAGCTTGTGAAGGACCAATTCGGCAACTACGTCGTTCAGCATGTCGTTACCCACGGTGAAGCTGACCAGCGCGATATCGTCATGCAAGCAATCCTCCCGGATGTAGCGAAGTGGAGCCAGCACAAGTACGCCAGCAATGTTGTTGAAGCCTGTCTCGACTCGGCCACAATCGACGAAATCAGCCAAGTCATTGACCTCATTCTGGATTGCGACGAGAGTGGCTCGTCGTGCGCGCTGTTGCCGATGATGAAGCACATGTACGGGAACTATGTTGTGCAGAAATTGCTGGACCGTGCGGATCGCAACGACCGCCAGCGCATTGTCCGCATCATCCAGCACAACGCTGACTACCTCAAGCGTTTCACGTACGGCAAACACGTCCTGAGCCGACTCGAGCGTGAAGCGAACAACAATCACCGTGAACATGGCCACGGTCGCTACTACTGAGCCCCATCGCCCCAGTGAGCCTCACCACGTCCAGCGTTTTCGTTCTTGCTGCTCTTTTCCCGTCCCGTCCTTGCCCAGAAGATGCTCAAGTTCCGCCATGCCATCTTCCCTCTGTGCATATAGATACCCCGCTTTATTCCTCTGCATAGAGTCTAGTGAACACCAACAGCAACATAAAAACGATATGCGTAGATTCCCTCGCGAAGTACATTACCGAAATCCTCTTGCCATCTACGCGACTTCATTCTAGTTCATCATTTCTCCCTGCGTCGCCGCCGCCAACGCCGCCGCCACTTCTTCGGCCGCACGCGTGCCTGTGTCCATGGCGCTGTGGACCGACATGCCGGGCTGTTCAAACGATGTCGCCTCACCGGCAAAGAAAATGCGGTTCTCGATAGCCTCGGCTAGATCCTGAGCGGCATGGTCGCTCTGACCGACGCGCGGAAAGCTGTAGCCACCACGAATATAATCAACGTCGCCCCAGTCGAAATACCTGCCTTTCACAACGCTCTTGGTCGCCGGCATCGGGTCGTCCTTGGTGCCATACATCATATCCAATTGCACCAGGAATTGGCCAACAATCTCATCTTCTGTCAGTTGCGTCAAGCGGTCGGCACACTCGGCACCGGCGAAGCCCGTGACGAGGTACTGCACGTCACTAGAGTCACCCTCTTTCTGCGCATAGTCGGTCGCATCGCCATTGTCCACCAAATGCCCAATACCACTGGAGCTATTGACCCAAAACTCGGGCAGAAAACAGTCCGAGCAGATCACACCGTGAGTATTGCTCGGCCAAAAGCAGGTCGTAAAATGCATCAGCACTTTGGCGGCGCGGCGCATACCAAACGACGTCACGGCCTCGCATTTCTGAACCGGTAGACTCGGGGTATAGGCAATGTCGAGAAACACCGACGTCGGCACGGTCACGACAAGCGTGCGGCACGTGAGCCGGGCGCCAGTCGTGCTCGTGACGACGATATGGGCGGCGTTTGAATAGTCGATTGCTGCGACCGCAAACTGGAGTTCGACACTAATGCCTTGTTGGAAATGCTCAATGATCCGACCAAATGTGGGTACAACACGGTAGTCGCCGTCGTCCTCGAGCTCGATCCACTGCCGTTCGTAGCGGCAGGTGATGCGCCACGAAATGTCCCCAAGGTCGCTGCCGGCCGTGTTGGCGTACCCCGCGTCGGCGAGTTTCATCATTGACGGCGAGAGATCGCAGGTTTGAAAATAGTCGAGCATGGACGCCGACGGTGCGATGGCGTCAATGTCGTGGATCTCACTGAGGTGGTCGACCGCATCGTTAAATCGGCAAAAGTCGGGGTCCGGATCGTCGTACGCGAGCATGCGTTTCTGGTCGCCGAGGTAGTAGTACCCAATACCGCCATCGGGGGCGGGATCGGTAGGGCCGCCATCGCCCTACATTTACGGTGGAGATAACGGAATAATCATTAGCATCTTTGTATGGAAAAAGCGAGGCTAGGATGGTATTAAAATGCAATACTACGTAGTATGTAGAAACGTAAATTGTGGTTTAGATAGGTGATATATGTTTGAGTCCGGACTGACCCCATCAGAGTGGATACACGCCCCGGCCGGTGGCCAAGAACTGGTGACACCGAAGGGCGTGCGTGGAGTTCGTTTGTGGCACATACCCCAAAGGGCCATACCACCACCGAGGCTCTGAGGTGCTAATTAGGAGACAATAGAGTTCACTTTTGCATGCGTATGAAGGCCAGAAGATTATTAGAAATACAATCAGTGGCTGATTAATCGATGCTTGTGGTGGTCATCACCTCTCCCATCCAGGGAATAAATACAATACCAATACCATACAAACACACATACACATCGCTTGGTCATGGGCGACTCACCTGCGCCCACGTGAAGATCTCGCGCAAGTTCCACTTTTGCTCGGCGGCGAGTCGCGTGAGTGTGGTGTTGGCGCCGTGCAGCATCTCGGCACCAATCTCGACGGTCATGCCGGGGATAAAGTCGGTGCTGGGCAAGATGCGGCCGCCCACGCGGTCCAACGCGTCCACGACCAGTACGTCCTGCACACCCTTTTCGTGGACGAGCAGGTGCGCGCACCGCAGGCCCGCAACGCCGGCGCCGATGACGATGACGTCGTGGTGACGCGTCGTCGCTTTCTCCGCCATCGATAAGGGCAACTCTGTCAATGCGGCATCGTCGCTTGGGCTGAGCTGTAAGTGCATGGAGGATGTTTGGACGAAATTGAACCATTGGCCGACAGCGAGTTGCATATAATTAATGTATGACATAGTGAAACCAAGTGAATCACCAGTCAGCAAATCGGTAATCTACCGGTTGTAATGTGACGTGTGATGGATGTCACACGTCACAGAAATAAAGATAATCAGACGATCAAATCTTCGCGCCGATCGTGACCGTCCTCGCGCTTCATCGACAAAGTGGCCACAGGCTCGAGACGCACCACAGGCGTCAGTTCGGGGTCGCTCTCGCTTGTGTTCGTACTACTCGTCGAAACCTTTGTATCCATGTCTGTCTCACCACTTTTCGAAATCATCGACTTGGCAGTCATTTTCTCATCATCGCCTTCTTCAACGATGCTTTCCGGTGCTTTCGCCAACAGCACAAAGACACCGCCTATCGTCATCGCACACCCAGCGATGAATAAAGTTGCAGAGACTGTGTCGTAGCCACGCGCTTCGTCAAAGTAGACCATGCCGTTGATCATATTCGACAAAATGATAAACGCGTGGTACGGCGGCACAAACTTGAGCGTCCCAAAGTGTTGCAGCCCGAGCGTCATCAGTTTGAGCTGCGAGAGCACGCAGACGGGAATACCCACGACAAAAACGTATAAGACTGGATTACTGAGATCGTTCGAGGGGTGTTGCGACACGCCTTTCATGACTTCGACTGTGCACTTGACACAGAGGCTAGAGAAGCCACTGAGCACGCCGGCGCCAATCGAAAAGCAGCACATGCCCGCCGGTTTACTTTGGAGCCGTCGTTTCTTGATCACCAACAATGATATCGCAAGCGAGCCGAGCAGGCATATCGAGTACAGCGCCGGGAACGGCGACCGCACGAAAATGGTTTCAATGTCCGTGAGCATAAACGCTTGCACGTCGAGCTGAGCCATGCCCACGCCCAGCATAGCGATACCAACCCCGAGCAGCACGAAGACAGTCGCTATCACGTCATACTTGGTCACGGCTTCGTGAAGCACCGAGAACGCGAGGCCGCCGTTAAAGATGAGGGTCATGGCAGCAAACGGGGCCGTGACACTTTGTCCCAAGATCCCGAGGTTCACAACCGCCGAGATCGTGCCGCAGACAAGCAGCAGCAAACCGACATAGAACAATGGGTGCTTGGGCGTCGACGCAGTTGACTTGCATTGTTGGTGGCGACGCCGCCGTAGACCAGAGAGTTGGTGGCTAAGACGCTGGGCACAGTAGCCCGAAGCTGTCTGGAGACTACCGACAATGGAACTGAACACGCCAATAGCCAACAAAAAGCTCGACGATTTCGTGACGCCATTGTCGCGTGCACTTGCCCTTGCATCGACAGTATTCTCCGTTGTCGACGTGGCCATGACGAGCAGCACAAGGAGCGACAACAACGCGAATCCCACGCAGAAAACGATGAGGAAGAGAAACGATTTCGGTACAAGGACCCACTATTGTACAACCACCACCACTTAGATGTCAGTACGTTTTCCTCCAGTCACCCGCACTTTGGTGGTTAATGAGACAGGTACATACCTGAGTGATAGCCCCATCACGCCGACTAAGCGTTGTCTCGTGCGGTCGCGGGATTGGTTCTGATTCGCCTTGGACCTCCTCACTACCGCGCGCACAAACTTGATTCATTGCGATTCGCGTTGGGGCAGCGGTCTCTTCGTGCGCCAACGAACGAATCGTCACGCACTCGACAATCTCTGGTTTCGCTAGCATTGTGTGGTCGGTCGCCTGTTTGCTGGTGTCAGTTAATGAGTGGTGGCGCTGCTTTACAGTACTGCCGGACAAACAACCTCAAACCATCGCGCCGTTAGAAAGCAAGAGAAATTCGTTCGTCCTGTCCCGCTCAACGCTTCATGCCACCTGCGATCCATCATGGCGGTTGCACTTACCCATTCATTACGAAAGGTCGTAGGAAGCAGATCAAGGTCACTATTTGAAGGTGTCTACTTGATGTTCATTGGTCAACCAGTGTCTGATTCCAAATGGGTACATTTTCATTGAGGAGTGATGATCTTTCGCGTCTGGCGAGTAGGGTTACTCGCACGTCCAAAACATCCTTCGAGATATACAAAAACCACTCAAACACTTTCTATCTTTGGCCTTATAGAGAGCAATGCTCAGTTTCGGCGTCGCGCCGTACCAAAAAGAGCGTGAGAAATGCGCGCACACAACCAATTCTTGGTAGAATTGGCGCCGCTTGATCGCTTTGAACTCGGCGACAACGTGCTGCAGATCGTTCTTTTCTTTTCCATGTGGATGCCTCGGTAGACGTGAACACCACCACCACCATTGCTGCGGTCATGGGTCCATATTACACGGAAGCCTTTGGCGGCACGGCGTGTTCATAGAAACTGGGACGTGATACCGGCAAACGACGCGAGGGGGTGGTATCCACCATTTCCGTTTTCGCTGGTTCCTTTCACAGCAGCGGTGGCGGCAGCATGAACCGACGGGTGGAAGTTGGTCGCTGTAGCTTCTTGCTGACCTGGTTGCTGCGCAGAGGACGGTGGGACTGATGAACGACACGCTCGCCTAGATCACGTCGTCGCATCGTCGGTGTCTTCATCACTATTGGTGTACAGGAATTCTCGGTGGTGAAGACTGATACGCGGCCGGAGACAAAATCCGCTGCTGCTACGCACGCGACATTGCGAAACGCCATTATAATTTCAGGCGTTTACGTGTTGAAGGTGGCATGAGTCGTCGATGCGTACTACTGCAGGTGCAGTGATTAGAGATGCATGGCCCAACTGCACTGGGATTCGCAGTGTCGATGTCACCGGCGGGTGTAGTACTATCAGGTAGTGTTATCACAAATTCGTTGGTGGCGTGCCGCGCCGTCGACGGCGACTCCTGCGTCAGCGCAGTGTGGCCACTGAGATCGCCCACTTCCATTGCGCAGACAGAAATGTTTGACTGCTGAATTGTAGTTGAGCTCTCTCTCGCTGAGACCTTGAGTTGAGAAATAAAAATGACCAAAAATTTCTTCGCCCGTATCGGTTGGATACAATGCCTCGAAGTGGGAGGTGAATCGATTCACCTTTCCTCAGAGGCATGGGGGGGCGACACGGGGATAAGCTGTGCGAATCTTACCGAGAAATGGTCGGCTCCCCTTCGAACTCATCTCATATCTCACTCGTGAAACGTGAGAAGATACTGATATACCGGTTCCTACCGGTTCAGCAAGAAGTTGAAAAGCCACTTCAGACCACTTGGTGAGAAAGAGAAATGGCGAAATAGAAACAGCGTCCAACTCGCGCGAATCTCTAGTGCCAGTGCAATCGAGGCATGGTAGAACAACATTTTTTCACGCCACAGCTTCTTGGGGCACATATGTCACAGCCCACATGCGCATGGACATAGGCACATGGCGCTCAGCATCCGAGATTCCAAAAAGCAAAAATTGACGTGGAAAAACACGTCCAGATGACACGACTTGGATGGCCTGCAACGTCACCAATTTGTACAGTATTATCCAATTCATTTCCGCTATGTGACTCAATCTTCCACCCGATTGGCTAATAAAACGAGATACATCATGCTTGATACGCATAAGCTATTTGATTTGGGACCAGCCAAATAACCTCGCTTTTGAGGCTAATTATCCTGGTGCAAAAACGAAGTGCACCCTCTTCCTCTTCCGCAAGTCTCCACAATTCCCTCCTCTTCTTCCTCTCTCTCTCTCACTCTGCAATCTCCCTACAGACTCACTTTCCCCACTCTCTCTACTCAACATGTCGGACCTCAAGACGGAATTCGAAGCAGCGGCCGCGCTCGCCAAGACCTTCACCAAGCAGCCGACCAACGACGAGAAGCTCGCGCTCTACGCCTACTACAAGCAGGCGACCGTCGGCGACAACAACACGGACAAGCCCGGTATGTTTGACCTCACGGGCAAGGCCAAGTGGGCTGCGTGGGCCGAAAAGAAGGGCGTCTCGAGCGAGGACGCCATGCAGAAGTACATTGAAGAGATCAACAAGCAGAAGGCGCTTTACGCCTAAGCATCCACCTCTAGAACAAGAGCAGGACATCATGTGCGACTGATGGAGCTGCTTGATGGCGTGTCTCCGCTTGTACGAAAAGCTCTCACTGAGAAAGCGTCACCACTCGCTTGGTGAATACGAGCTGGTTTTATGCGGCACGCATGTGATAGAGCAAATCGAGAATAAACAATGACTTTATGTGCCCACTTCATTGCTCTACCCTTGGCAGACTACCATCGAAAACAAACACAAACCATCGAATTACAATTACATCACCTACATCACTTGGTAGTAGAACGCACCGCTGTGTATCCTTCCTACACATGGGGAAGGTCACTATCACTACTCACAATACTGTCTACCTGTACGTCCGTCTACATCCCATTTTGGACGATCCTTCCGTCCCACATATACGGTCATCTTTTGTCTCACACGCGCTTGCGCACGCCTGTGTCGATTTTGGCTTCCATGCGTGCGACGTCGCCCATGAGCCGTGAGATCTGGACCGAGTGCGTGTTCAGCGTCGAGTTCAGCGTCACTTGCTGGCTCGCGAGCTGCTGCTGCGTCTCGGTGTTTTGCGTCAGCAGCCGCATGAGCAGCGTTTCCATGGACTCGCCGTTTGATGTTGGCTCGCTCGTCGAGAGGGCCGTCGAGAGCTTGGCCGGCGCCGCGCCGTCCACAAGAGCCGACGAACTGGCGGTCGGCAGCGGCGCGATTTGCGTAAACTGCTGGTGCTGCTGTGGCCCGCTCGCGACGCTCGATCGCTCGTCCGAGTCCGAGTCGGCGAGCTGCGGCAAGTTCTCACTGGCGGCTTGCGCCAGCCGCTCGAGGATCTCGAGGTCGCAAGACTCGCGCGGCCGCGTGTCGAGTACAAAGACGCTGCCAACGGCATATCCCGTGTGCGGGTCGAGAATGGGTGCGGCCGCGTAAAAGCGCACGGCCGCTGCGCCAGAGACCAGCGGGTTGCAGTCAAAGCGCTTGTCCTTGAGCGTGTCCAAGACGACCATGGGTTCCTTGGCAAAGACCGCGTACGCGCAGAACGCAATCTTGCGGGGAATGGCTTTGTGCGCGAGCCCGACGCTCGACTTGAACCACTGGCGGTGCTCGTCCATAAAACTCACCGCGGCCATGGGGCACGCAAGCCGCGCCTTAGCGAGGTCGCAGATCATATCGAATGCTTTTTCCGGCACGGTATCCATGATCTGCAACGCCGCAAGTGCTTCGAGCCGGTCGACTTCGTCGTACGGCACCGGTGGCTTGGGCCACGGGTGGGTCCAGTTCTGGTACAATGGGTGGAGCGGACTGGTCGCCGGTGTGTCATCATCGTCGTTGCTGTCGTGCGTGTCTTGGTTGCTGCGCGCGTTGCCGTTGCCGTTGCTTTTGCTATTGCTATTGCTATTGCGGCGGCGCGCGGTCGCCCGCACGCGGTGCATGGCGCCGCCGTGGGTGCGCTGATTGTCACTAAAGTGAGTGTCGACCGCCGATGGCGAGTCCACAGGGTCAAAGTCGTGGGGGTCGGCCTGCGACACGGGCGAGTGGAGGTGGTTGCTGAGCCACCGGCGCGACGAGTCGTCACTGGCCTGCGTCGTCGGCGACGTCGACCGTGGCGAGTGGGCTTTGGTATGGTTGGCGCGGCGTGCCGCGGCTGCTGAGATCGAACTGCCGCCGTTCGAGGCGGTGATAGCCGTGGGGAGCATGGTTGGCGGCGACGTGGTGCCGCCACCATTAAAAATACACGAGATGCAGACGCGCACGCGCGTGTAGCCGATGGTTGAGAGCAATGCGTTCTTGTGGAGCGTGCAGCCGCTGCACACGACCTCACCGCACATGCGGCAGTGGTGCTTCCGCCGGAACGTGCCGAATGCGCGCGTGCAGACGTTGCACACCGTGCGCTCGTGGTCCGCGACCCAGTCGTTTGGGTCCACGAGGTGCTGCACGAGGAAATCGTCGGGCTCGGCCGACATTCCTCGGTCGCCGCGGCGTTGCATGTCCTTGGTCATCGTGTGGGAAGCGAATACTACGAACAACTAGGAGTCGTCTGCTCCTGGCGTCTGCAGAGATGCCTAAATGTGGAAGTGAGCCCTGATCACTCACTGGGGGTACAGCGCTGCGCTGCTGCTGCCGGTGGGCTCACTCATGTACCGTAGAGAGTGTACAGTACAGCATAGAAACGAGCAGCCAATGGAAGCACACGCGGGAAGCAATGGCCGGCATAGAAGAAACGGTCATCATCGTTTCGCATCAGACATAGCGAACGAGACAGAGCGGGTGCAAGAGGCCAGTGGCACGTTCCTTCCATCTTCGGAAGACACTATGCACTGCATAATGCCGTGGCGGCTCGCGAGTCGGCCAATTGGGGGGAATCACATCACACTGTACTGTATGCGAAGAGGAGACGCACGTGCTCCATACCCCACCATTAGTGTCCGAGTCCAGACTGTGAACGCTCTGGAGAAAATCCGGAGCGCGCTTGTTCGCACAAGGAGGATCCCGAGTTTCCATGGTCGTTTTTCCGAACTGACGCGCCACAATATCCAATTTCGATGGAAAAAAGAAGAAAACGGACGAAAAGAAACCTAGATCGAATGGGATCCGTGATTTGTGACTTGCCATTCCTTTCTTTCTTCCATCGACCTGATCCAGACTCGATTCACCCTGTTGAGGTGTAACCCGATCAAGGAACGAAGCGCTGATTTTCTTCATGGCAAGGACGCAAAAAGTCGGACCAGCAAAACCAAACTCGTGGACCGCCAAACACACTGCGATGCGGTATAATTGTCTGGCCACAAGCATCAGCTGCTGGTGGGCGTGGCCAGCCTCAGTTGCAGTCACCTCGCCCACGCTGTAGACGCCGAACATAAGCTGAAGTCCAGTGTTCAGAACTGATCGTCGTACAGTACAGCTCTCGTGGACCCCAGTCGCGCCGGATTCTGAACCCTACGGAAACCTCTGGCGATTGTGGTGGGATTACTGACCCGTAAACTGGTGGATGGCACATAGAAGTGCTCGGTTACAGCAGTACGCTGCACACGACTCTCTACTGAATGCTGGACGGCTGACCTGGGACGCCCCTTCATGTTGCCTTGCCCTTGCCACCTTTCAGAAACAGGTCAAGTGCAAGCCGGCATGTTCCCCATGTCTCGCAACATACCGTACAAGCGAACGCACCGCCGTGGCATCGCACCACGGCAGTGCGGTGTACGGGTGTACGACCATATAGATTTTAATTTTGCAGCTGCTTTTGGATCCACAGAGTATTCCATGCACGCAATCAGCTGCAGCATGTTTGGTGCGTGCGCGTACTGATCGAACAACTTCAGGAGTTGAAGACGAAGCCAGTTCGGCAATTTGGCAGAATACCGATACCGGTATCTATTAGAACTTCAACTTGGGGTGTTCGTATCTCCCGATTCGCATGTCAAACCAATAACCGATACAAACCGGATTTGGCTTGCGTCAAAATCATGTTGCCCCCCTTACTGCAGACCTGAAGCTCGACGAAGTGAACTGCTATCGTGATGAAGCTCTTCACGCGTGGCTTCCGCGCGGCATTTGTGCGTCAATTCTCCTCGCACGGTACACGTACCAATGGACCCCTGCCCTCCGTGGGCGGCGGCGCACGTCGACTGCGCTCTACGCTCGTACTGGGTGGGCTCGGGCTCTCCATGCTTGCATTTGCTCAGGCCGAATTTTGCGCCGTGAATGCTGCCGGTGACGCGCAATGTGATGCGCGCTTCTCGCCCGCATACAGCGGTGACGACGTTGGAGATACGATCGGCTTTACCCTACCGCTGGACGGTGAGAAGTTTGAAAATATTGCTGCGTCGCGCGTCAAGCGCGTGAGTTGTGCGTCGTACAAAGCAAATTTCCCCATTGAAGACAAGTTTGACGTCCAAACAACCGGCGACGGGGACGTCTACGCGCTCGTGCTAGATGGACATGGTAGGTTCCCTATTTCTCTAAAAGTTACTGCATCGAGTTACTGACGAGTTACACGTTCTAGGTGGATGGCAAGTGTCAGAGTACGGTCGCAAGGTTTTGATCGGCAATGTGCAAAAGGAAGTTGAGCAGCTCACAGCGTTCAAGACTCCAAAAAGTAACCCGCAGGACGATTCGTCGCCCACGAAACCGACCGTGTCCAAGCACCACGTTGCTAGCGCAATCCAGCGTGGCTTTGGTCGCACCGACCGCGATCTCCTCGCGCAGGTCACGGCTGCGTTCCAATTAGGCTTTGGCGCTGTCGGCCGCTGTGGTTCGTGCGCACTCATGGTGCTGGTGCGTAATGACGTTCTTCACGTTGCCAACGCTGGCGATATTCGCGCGGTCTTGGGTAAGAAAACCAAAGACGACAAATGGCTCGCAGTCGCCTTGACACAGGACCAGAACGCCATGTCTAAAGCCGAGCAAGAACGGCTAACGCGCGAACACCCTGGCGAAGAGAATGCATTTGTATGCCGCCGTCCCGACTCGTGCTACGTCAAAGGCGCGCTCCAGCCGACGCGGGCGTTTGGTGACTTTGCCCTCAAGTACTCGGAATTTAATGGGCCAGCCTACGTGAACGGCGACCGCTCGGCCGGTCGCCACATCGCCGCACCGTACTCGCCGCCGTACATTACTGCAATCCCCGAGGTTAAATCCCACGAGATCCACGCTGACGACGAGTTTGTGATCATTGGCTCGGACGGCGTCTGGGATTTCCTCACGAACGAAGAAGCGGTCGAGGTTGTCCAGGAAGCACTGGCTGCCGGCTCGCCCGAGCGTGCTGGCCGCGCCGTCGTGGAGAAAACGCTCCAGAAAGCGGCCGCGCGGTACGCCATGACGTACTCGGAGCTGCTCAGTCTGCCGCCGGGTGGCCACCGCCGCCGCCGCCACGACGACACGACCGTCGTGGTCGTCTTTCTCAAGTGACCACTTGAAAGGTCGCACGAGGTGACGTGATAACGTCGCTGGATACAGTTTCTTCTTGTGTTTTTCTGTGTTGAGTCTTTGATTCTGTGGCCACCCGTGTGGTATGGTGGTGAGTTACATTGTGTTGCATGGGTCTACACCAAGGCGTTGGTCGCTTTGCGTGGTTGACGTCGACTTGGCCACGACCAAGACCTCGTGGAGTACGCCGTTCCCAGCCAGGCACTCTTGAAACGGCAGTGTATGCCATACACGGTATGGTCCAATAAATCAGCGACTACATCGAATCCCCACGAAGAAGTGCTTCTTCTCAATGAACCCCGTGCGTCTATGTACCTTCCTACGCTGGAGAAGCAAACAAAAGTCACGCGGCAGTGGTGGCGCTCGAGCACGGCATCGTCAGGAGTAAACGCAAGACCATCGGGTTCTGCTGCTGATTTTGTGCCACTGACGTCACATGCGCCGGCTGTTCCCGTCGCCGAGTCGTTGAAATGAGAGTAAGATGTCCATCTCGTTATGGACTAAAGCTGTTCCGTCTTTTACTGCAAGGTGTCTGTTTGACGTCGCCTGTCTTGGCACGCAGCAGCTCAATTTGCTGGCACTGCTCGGACGCGTTGAGCGAGCCGGCAATATTCGCTCTGGTCCCACCTGCCACCCACGAGCGCCTGCAGCACACGTAGAAACGCATACACTGTGCATCGAGCTCATGGCGGTTTTTGCGGATACTAGTGCGAATGAAGCCATGTCACTCTATATGTCATTATTACAGGGTACATGTCACTATTTGAAGTGCGTAAAAAAGAGGTGAGTCGCTCCCTGTTTCGACAACTCTCAGGTTCCGCCGGTCCAGAATGGCTGATCTGATGACGTAATAGAACTGAATCACGGTTCAGCTGAACCGGTTCGAGAACGATCCCATACTCAACACAAGCCTGTTTCTGATCCGTCGGACACGGTTAGCAGTGTTGAAGATGCAGCTGCCCTCGGTATAAAAGCAGCCGTCAAAGGGGGATGTCCGACCTGGTTGTAACAGATTACGTTTTTCTTGTATTCCAGTTCTCTTCTGGAATCTTGACCCTTAAATTCCCACATTGCACTCCTTTAGGTTCCTCTCCCTCAACGGCCCGCCGGAAACGCCTTGGAGATCTTCCACGTCAACATACTCCCTATACGGTAACCACTATCGATCGATTCAAGCACGACCTCTAGCTTATCCAGCTCACTTCGCGTTTCACCCGCTTTCGCCCTCCAAACCAAAACCGAATTCCAGAACACTTTTTGCAAGCTAGAATGTTCCGCCGCGCCGCCATCCGCTCGCTCAAGATGCAGGCCTCGGCCGCCTCGGCCTCGCGCACGTTCGCGACCAAGCCGGCTATGTCGACGACCCAGCGCCCCCGCGCCAGTGCCGCTCTGCTGGCGGTCGCCTCTGTCGCCACCGTCGGTGCGTTTGCGATCGCCGATGTTGCGTCGGCCCGTGAAAAGCCGTCGGACGTTGAGCAGATCAAGAAAGAGATTGTCGACGTTTTCGACGGCAACAACTACATGGGCCCGACACTCGTGCGTCTTGCGTGGCACTCGTCGGGGTCGTACAGCAAGCACGACAACTCGGGCGGCTCGCGCGGCGGGACTATCCGTCAAGAGCCCGAGATCAACCACGGCGGCAACGCTGGGCTCCACCTTGCCGTCAAGGCGTTGGAGAAGGTCAAGAAGAACCACCCCGAGATCTCGTACGCCGACCTCTACATCCTCGCTGGCAACGTCATGATCGAAGAGATGGGCGGTCCGTCATTGCCGTTCCGCTTTGGTCGTGAGGATGCCGCCAAGGGCGAAGACCAGACGCCGGACGACCGTCTCCCGAACGGCGACATGGGCTCCAAGGACAAGACCACGCAGCACGTGCGCGATGTGTTCTACCGCATGGGCTTTGATGATCGCGACATTGTCGCGCTCCTAGGTGCCCACGCACTCGGCCGTTGCTACCCTGACCGCAGCGGCTACTCGGGTCCGTGGACCAACGCCGAGTGGACGTTCTCGAACGAGTACTTCCGCGAGCTGCTCGAGAACAAGTGGACCGTGAAAAAGTGGAACGGACCGATGCAGTACGAAGACCCGACCGGCAACCTCATGATGCTCCCGGCCGATATGGTGGTTATCCAGGACCCCAAGTTCCGCAAGTACGCTGAGATGTACGCCAAGGACGAAGAGCTCTTTTTCAAGGACTTTACGACCGCGTGGACCAAGCTCACGGAGAACGGCGTCAAGTTTGAGGAAGAACAGAAGTCGTTTTTGCGCAAGCTCTGGCCGTTCTAAGCGGGCGGTTTGGATCGAGTGTATCTATGTGTGTGTATAGGTGGGGAGCCCACGCGCGTCAAAGCGATGGCTCTCCCATGCACATTGCTCCACTTGCCATTTTCATTAGCCAGGTCGAAGACCGAGAAGACCTTCTGTGAATACTACTACTTGTTTACCCTTTCCTCGAATACACCCACCTCGAAAAGGAACCAACGCACTTTCGTCACTCGTTTCCATGTTGCTTTTAGGTACCTCAGTATCTACCAGCCAGGCACAGCCGTTGCATGTGCGTGAACATTTTCACTTTCACTCATGCTTATCGATTGTGGACTGCACAACGAAAAGTGGCTCAGATCTGATCCGCGTCGTTTCAAGCGACTCTCGCGCAACATCGTACTCGAACAACATACCGTCTCAAGCTTCCTCGAGTTGAAGGGGAGAACGACACCTGGAGGAAAAGATGGAGACGGCGGACCATGGCATGGCGCGCATGCAAGAGTTGCTGAGCAGCTACTACGGCATGCAAGACAAAGAAAGCGAAGCTGAGAGCCAGCGTGACATTGATTCGCCGGCATTCGAGTCGGGCGTCTTTGTGCGCGAGCTCTTGCAGACCCAAACCCTCCCCGACCTACTCGCACGCGACGACAAGCTCATTCGCGAAATTAAAGAGCTCGACACCAACATGCAGATGCTCGTGTACGAAAACTACAACAAATTCATCGGTGCTACCGACTCGATCCGTAAAATGCGCTCAAACGTTGCGACCATGGAGCGCGAAGTTGAAAAGGTCGTGAAAAGTATGGACGTAATCACCGACAAAAGCGAAGCCGTGAACGTGGCGCTCGCGCCGCACCGCACGAAGATCGAAAAGCTCATTGGTGTGCGCCGCCTGCTCAAGCGACTTGAGTTTATTTTTGAGCTTCCACAGCGCCTTGGTTCAGCTGTGAAACAGGAAGATTATGCCAGTGCAACCAAGTACTTTTTGCTAGCACGGCGGATTCTCGGTCGGTACGACCACATCACGAGTTTCAAAGCGATCCAAGTCGAAGCCGAGAAGATTGTCCGCAATTTGGAGCTGCAGCTGCGTCGGCGGCTCGTGCAACCCGAGCTGTCATCAGAAAAAGTTTGTGAGGCCATTGGTCTGCTCGCCCAGTTAGATGCGTGCTCGGACGAGAACAAACAGCAATTTCTCGACTGGCACCAAACGTACTTTGAAAAGAAGCTCGCCAAGTACGAGGCGCGCCATTATGGGAAGAGCGACATTGAAGACACGGACGAATCGGTTATCTACTGTATGAAACGCTTGAACAGCGATGTGCTGGAGCAACTGGCGAACGTCTTTCGCGTGTACACGCAGCATTTCATGCCCGAAATCACTAGTATCAAGACCCGCAAGGCGTCGATGGCGTTCCACGACGATCCGTTTGCGACGTTTGCAAACGAGACATTCGCGCTGTACTTGCGGGTGTGCGAGGTGCAATTCCACCGTCCTCACACGGATTTTGTAGGTCCAAAACTGCCTTGGGCAGGACATTCCTTATTGTGTTTGTCTAACCAAACACCTGAAATTTTGTAGGGATCCTTGAGCGAGGTGCAGTCGCTGATTGCGGAAGGCGACGGAGAAGAAGAGGACGCAGCGTTCGCTGGTGGAAGGAATGCTGGAGAGTTTGAGAGCGAAGAGTACTTTGTGCTCATGTGGGTCTTTAAGCACTTTGTGGCCCAAGTCAAGCAGCTTGATGCGATCGTACCGCCTTGTCAATTGGTCAAAGGCGCGATTGAGATTCTCAAAAACTGCGTGCGATACCAAATCGACTTGGTTTTCAAGAAGCTTCGTGTCGAGACCCTCGAGCTGTTGGAGAATGCCCACCATCAAGTGAACGTGAACTCGAGACGCAGTAGCCGCACCAATAGTGGCAACTCGAACGTGGGTATTGCAACGGCGGCCTACCAAGCACCTAGCATCCAGCTCATGGCCCAGGACATGGCGTCGACCTTTGCCGATATGATGAAGCAAGTCTTGCGGCAGATGGAGCCGCTTGTGCAAACTGGGGCCTCGATCCTCAGCGAAATGAGTCGCCTCTTTTCCGACTTGGTCCAGACCCAGTTTTACCACTTTCTCAAGTGGGTCAATGCGACCATGCTCACGTACACGGAGCCCAAGCGTGCGTTCCAAAAAACAGCTCGTGGCGTTGGATCCAAGACGAACCAAGAGGACGAAGTGCCATTGCCGTGGCTCGACCCGACCCCGCAGTTTTTGCTCTACGTGGCATGCGTGTGTCGCGAGCTTGCGTCCGACGGGATCAGCGAGTGCCTCCAGGTCTTAATCGAGTGCCTACCAGCTCCAGAGACCACGACAACGAAGCATGGTGAGATGGACGTCAAGAAGAACCGCGTCGAAGTCGCGCATATGATTCAAGTCACGCGAGAGACCTCGGACGAGATCGTGCTGCACGTTGCCAAGACCTATGGCCACCAGCTCGCCGAGCACATTCATGACGGCTTGTTCTCGTCCTCTTCTTCCTGGGTGAATGCAACGGAAGAACCTCGTGCTGTCCAGGACTTTGCCGTCGCAGTACTCGAGACCACATTTCACTTCGGGCGAGAGATCGCCGTGGCCCTGGGCGATGAACAGAGTTTATTTTTCAGTGGCGGGAGCGGCACTAGCAGTCGCACTACTAGCCGGGATTTCCGTCGACGCACGAGCGGACTGCTCAAGTCGCGCGGCCCAGGTGGCTCCGGTGGACCCACAGGCAGCATGTCGGGAACGGGCATGCAGCTCGACATTGAGCGGCTCTTTGCCAAGCGGATCCAAATATTCAGTACCCCGCCACAGCTCACAACCGACTGGTTTGTGCACGTCATGTTCAAGATGACGATCAAAGCGTATGGCGAATGGGTGCGAAGCTTTGAGCTCTCGGCGTTTGCGCTGCAGCAGATCCAGTTAAATGCCGAGTTTTTGCGGTCAACAACGACAGCGTTGGTGGCATCGTCGGCCGGTGCCGAGCCGCACCAAGAGCTCGAGAGTTTGTTGTCGGATGTGCTGTCAAGTGCCCGCGAACGCGCGGCGCACGACCTGCTCATGGAGTCTAGTAGCGTCGTTGCGATCGTCAGTTCCAAGAGCACGCAGGTGCTATCGAGAAAGTTTTGAGCAGAGGAAGCAGTGCACAAGGAACTGGAGTACCTCGTAGCATGCTGTTCAGATAAAACTCGCACAATATCATATCTTGTGCACGGCCTCTCGGTTGTCGACGCCATTCGCTAGCAGCCGCTTGCTGCCACCACTGGATGTTGTCGTCATTGTTCGTGTCCTTGGTGTCGTCGCTGACGATATGGCGTATGTACAGCATCTAGGACGTAGGACGACCACTCCATGTTGCTTGAGCGCATTGCCCACCCCACTGGCGCCACTTCAACTAGTATAGAAACCCCTTCTATTTGTTCTGTGTCATTTAAGTCGCGCGTTTCGAACGTTTCTATTTGGCGGTTTGCGGATCTTTTTCTGCTGGTTCACACTGTGCTGTGTTTCGAGATCGTGGTGTTGTGGTGCCTTCGTCAACAGGAAACAATCACTCTGCTGCCGCCAGTGAGTCAAGGAGATCCATCCCGTACCAGAGGATCGAACAAACACGGCACGACGCAAGCGCGAGTCCCATTCGAACTTCCGCGCCACACCAGAACAGCACCAGCAGGAACGATGGGCTTTAACATCAAGCGGATCCTCTGGGAATCCAAACTCGCGATCGCGCTCGTGCTGCTCATCGCGGCGCGCTGCGTAGACCGCGTCCTCTACACGTACGTTTACCAGGATCGTTCTCGTATTGATCAGGAAGAGCGTGACTGACGCTTTGGTTGGGCTTGTATGGGCAGGCGCATTACGTACGACTACATGGCGTTCCTCTGGTACTTCTCCAACGTGATCACGCCGATTGCGTTTGTGGTGACGACGTGGCCGATTGTCTGGTACAAACTGTACTTTACCGACGAAATCACCGACGAAATGCGTGCGTTTCCACACTACAAATACGCCATCATGGCACTGCTGGACACGCTCTACAACATGCTCGGCGCTTTCCCAACGCCCCACATTGGGTACGTTCGTGCTCCTCTTTTTCTCCCCCGCGAACTCCCATGTCCAATGTCTAATTGTCTCGTAATGTAGTGGCAACCTTGCCAATGTGTTGAATCAGTTGAACCTGCCGTTCAACATGGTGCTCTCTTACTTGTTCCTCTCGACGCGCTTCAAACGTGGCCACATTCTCGGCTCGATTCTCGTTTTGTACGGCGGTTTGGTCGACATGATTCCGATCTTAACCGGCGCCGACACGGCCAACATGCCAGACCCAACTGTCGGCTGGATCTCGCTCTACATTTTCTCTTTGGTGCCGTCCGCAGCTTCGAATGTCTACAAGGAAATTGGGCTGAAGGACGTCGACCTCGACATTTGGTACGCCAATGCATGGGTGAGCTTTTACCAGTTGCTCTTTGGTATTGCATCGATCTGGACGATTCGCATCAAGGCGTTTGCCGATCCGCCGATTCCGTGGAGCGGTCTGGGCGACTATGTCGTCAAAGCCCAGCAGTGTTTTATGGGCGAACCAGTCGACTTTAACGGCCAGCAGTTGGCGTGTGACGCGGGCATTTTCCAAGTCTTTCTCGTGTACATTTTCTTCAACATGGTGTACAACCAGCTCATGCTCTATATCTTCAAAGAAGGTAGCAGCGTGCTCTTTGTCGTGTCGTCGGCAATTTGCTTGCCGCTCACCGATCTGCTCTACATGATCCCGCTCCTCACGGGCAAGTTCGCCGGCCAAGAGTTTACGATCTACGACGGCTTTGCGTTGTTTGTTTTGGTTATGGGCATGCTCGTGTACCATTCGGAAAAAGAAGAACGCATGGTCGACGGCGGCGACAAACGATCTGTCGAAAAGTCGCCCATGTACTCGTCGCCGTCGCTGCAAAAGACCCGCCTCATGAAGAAAGGGCGGCGTGGCAAAGTGTTGTACCACCAGAGCCCCATGGCGCTGCGCAACAATGGCGCCGGCGGAATGCCGTCGTCGTCGCAGCGTCTATTGGGGCGTGATGCAGCGCGTCGCGGCTATGGCACGGCGCACTCAGACGACGAGAAGAAAGGTGCTGCCATGGTGTAAGCAAGACGTCAGGGAACGACCAGCTCGTAGGTAGTTGTGATTGTCGACCCGACACCTCCCCGTGGATGTGTGGTATCCAATAGACTATCAGTTTAACAAGGACAAGTGACAAAATTCCTCGTTTATGATCACCGTTGAAGCACATTCATGGTAGGGTCGTCAACATGGATCTGGCTGAGGGCGGGAATGTACTTGTCGCCAGCACGACTCCGTTGGGCACGGAGTTGGACGTGGTGGCCGTGGTGCGTGAGCTGCTGAACGTACACAAACCCACTCCTCGGACGTCCGCTATTCTCTGGATCATGAGTGGCTTCGGTACGCCGTCGGTGCTGCTTTGGCTGAGGCGAGTTCTGGAAGAGCGGATCGAGCATGAGAAACGGCTCGGTCTCATCCAAGCCCTGTGGCTTTTGTCGTCGCTCCTTGTGCTTGCGCTGCTTTTCGATTGGACGAGCAAATGTATAGACAGGCTCAATAGAGTTAGTGCTCACTGGTTTGGGCGGCGGTCGGGTGGAGAGCAAGTCGAGACCGTGAGGAAGTGACCGATCAATCGTGTTCACGCTTGATATCAGTGGTGACCCCAAGGGCACGAGAATTGCCTGTGCCTTAGTCGGTGTCTCACTTCGTCCAGACGACACGCGTGGACTGTCACCTCCATGTGACTCTCGCTTGGTAGACAGCGCTGGGAAGGTCAAGGCTCCTTCCAGCGGCTCTCGCTTGGTAGGCGACAGACTACATATCTCTGGACGCGATCCAGATATCACCTGAGGGGAAGACGGTCTGGATTGAGACGGCGAGACGGCGTGAGGTAACGCCGCTCGCTTCACTGGCTTTTGGTGGTGCTCACACTCGCGCATCAGTCTCAGAATGTCTCTTGCCAACTCGCCGATGGTCTTGTGCTCGTCTCCATCAGAGAACCATGTAAAACCATCACTACCACCGCCACCCTGCAGCTCAAGCTTAAAGTCGAAGGCGATTTTCTTCACGCGATCCATGAACGTCACTAGCCCCGTCTGGGTCCGTTCGTCGCCGCCCACATCGGCCCCACTGACACGCAAGAGGTAGGCATGGTACTCACCGAACGGATACGTCGCAATCGCTCTCCCTACGTTCATGACGTGGTACTGCAGCGCCGCCAGGTGATACGGCGGAGGTTGATCTCCTCCACCCGCTTGGACCGTGGAGAGCAGTGGCGCGAGATGGCATAGGACATTCAGCTGTACGAGCGAAGGCACGCACACCAAGACGTCCTGCGCCAATGCAGCGATCGCCCCAACGACATGGTCGAGCACGCGCCAGTGGCGCTGTGACGTTGTAGAAAGCCGATTCTTTTTGGCTTGAGACGTGGTGGGGGGTGAGAAAGCGTGCGTATGGTCGATGGCAATCTGAGCGAGCAACTCCACGACGTGGAAATGGAGAAACAAGTCACTTGTGTTGCCTTCCACGGAGTTGCACATCGCCAGGCGCCGTATCACCACGGCGATTTGGCATTTTACATCGAGATCGTCATCACGTCGTTTCGCATCTGTAAGCTGGAGGCGTTTGAGGACGCGGGGGATGACATGGGCTTTCATCATGGCCATTCGGCCGTCAGAAATCTGACAGAGCTTCCCCAGCAGCGTAAACAGCGACGCCGGGACGTCCAGTAATCCGACGTCGTCCACATTCGCGCTGATATTGAGTGGAGGCCCGCTGTCTCCGCCCAGTCGATGGTGCTTTTTCGAAGCTTCGCGGTCGTACAGAACTTCCGGGACGTGGGCAAGTGCGATGAACATGGCGCCTTGCTTGAGCAGTAAGCTTTGGCTTTGATTCGTGGCCGCGAGCTGACTCAGTGCCGTGCAACAAGTCGCAACAAGCTCGGTTCCGCAGGTCTTTTCCTTGAGCACGTGGAGAATCATGGGAGCACCGATGGTCACGAGTATCTCGAGCTTTTCATTGGCGTACTGGCCATGTGGATGAGACGCGGTCGCCTGGAGAAACTGCTGGCGGGTTAGTTCGCCGTAGGGCATTGGCCGAAGGTACCCCATCAGTTCAGTCGCAGCGTGGACTATCGCTGTGTCAACTTCTGGAAACTCGGCGGCGTCGGTTGGGACGTGGATAAGGGGGAGAAGATCCTCCAGCACATGCAGGCGTGTGACCATGTCGCAGACAATAGCTTGGGGAAGCAGCGGCACGTTGCCTGACGTAATCGACGGTCGCAGCGTTACATTAACGTCCACACCACTGGGACACCGTGCGAGTCGGCTCAGTGCTTTGCACGCTTCTTTTAGGCCCAGAAAGTGGAGCCGTCGCTCGTGTTCAGTGCTGTGAGCACGCCGCAGCTTGCCTTCGACCTCGTCCAGACGGCTGCACTGCAGCGACAGGGCCACATGGCCCACAGTGGTTTCGGAGAATGCTGCGGCCGCCACTACTGGGACTTTGAAAAACCGCCCAAGCACGATGCAGCTGATGCTACGCTGAGTCCGGGTCTGGAACGCCGGCTCCATATCGCTTGGCTGGACTTGGACAAGAAATCGCAGCAGGATGCGTTGGAACACGCCAGCGGTTTGATGGAGGTACACTGCAGCTGCATGGGTATTACGCGAGGAGCCACTGACGAGCTCGAGCAAGATCGCGTACAATGCTTCCAGTCGTGTCGCCAATGACCCCAGCGAGCAAAGCAGATTCCCACTCGACGAGGAGACAGAAGTGACCGTGTGGGCCGCGTCCTGCCGCGCGAGCAGCGCGAGTCCGCAGAGCGCGAGTACAAATCGCGGCTGGTTTTTGGAAAAGGCGAGGCCTGTATCGCACCACTTGGACAGTATGAGTACTACGCCAGCAGTCGTAAAACCTGCGCGTGCGTCTGGATGGGTGGTCATGTCGTGGAACAACGCCACCGCAGCACGAACAACCGCGGGGGCAGCGTCCCAGTCAAAGCAGAGCAAAAGTTGCTCGAGCGCGCGGCCACCATTACGCGTGAGCGTCTCTAGCAGCGGCTTAAACCCGAACGAGCCCGACAGAAAGCGTAGCGTCGACAGCACCAGCTCACACATGTGTGGATCTTGCCATTGACGAGCGAGTGGCAGCACGTTGACCAGTGTCTCCATCACGCGCGGCGTCGCGAGAAATTGGATCGTCGTCGACTGCAGTCGTTGCCTATAAAACGATCCATGGGTCGTCTCTGCTGTTCTAAGGGTCTCGTGGTTTATATGGTGGTTGGACGACAATTGCCACACGGCTTTTGTGACCGCTACGACAACGCGGAGACAGCTGTGGACGAGCGATGCTGTTGTATGTTCAGCGGTTGATGCGTGCTGAAGCTGCTGACTGAGATCGCCCACGACACGCTGAATGACATTCGATTTCAAGATCTCAATGATTTTGTCGGCTTCGTGGCAGAAGCTCTCGGTGAGTTCCAATGCCATCGCCTTGACGTGTTCCGTAATAGCTCGACGCGCGTCCCGTTGGTCAGCGGGGACACGAGTCATGTCTGTAGGAACGAGACCAGCCAGCACCACGAGCATGCCCGAACCAAGCAACCTCTTTTGATCGGCCGTGGCCACGTGGTGGCGGTTCTTGTCCACGGCCGTCGGCGTCGGCTTTACGAGGTGGAAGAGGATCTTGACGTACGCCTGCATGGCCTCCATCGGGAGTCCGCTATGCCCCATGACATCACGCAGCACTTTGAACTGGTGCCGCAATTCCACATTTTTGATCAAGTGCATGGACCGCAGCCGCGTGCGGACGCTTGCATCAATATCCTGTCGCGTCGCGAGCGTCCGTTGAAACAGCACGCCACGCCAATGGTGCTGGACAATGCGGGCACACAACTCGCTCTCGCGCAGGAGAAACACCATACTCTTGGCAATAGCATTGTCGCGCGAGAGAATAGGGGCGAACCACTCGGCCAAGACGGACAAGAGTTTGGCCACACGAAACATGCGCGGCATGTCGACGATCTTGGAGAGGCTTCGAAACGCTTTATTCATGAGGATGGGAATTGTGGACTCGACATAGTCGACGGCACTTTCGTGGGTCTCCAGTAGTCGAACGAGCATCGTCGTTGCAAGTGTTCGGCGGCGATCATCATCGCTGTGCTCGACCTGTTCGTACAAGGTCTCCACGGCGACCAGGATCTTAGCCTTGTTCCACGATCGCGTGTCCCATTCCTGATCCATGAGCATCGTCTCCTGCATTCCATCCCAACCACAGACATCGTTAGCGTAGGGATGCTACTGTTAGAGCGGTAGTACCCACAATGCGGCCTTGCATAAATGCGGTATCGTCGTCGCCATCCTCGTCTTCCTCACTCTCGTCGCCGTCATCGGAATCGTTGTGTTCTGGGAAGCGACTGGGTATGACGCGCTTGTAGACACTGTGCTTCTGTGCGATGGCAGCTTCCTTTTTGTCTGGTTTACGGGCGTTCTCTTGAAGAATGTGGATGCGTTTGCCGATGTCCGCCAAGTGGTCGGCGACCGCCGGGTCCACGCCGTGCTCATGGTGGATGGATGGCAGTAGCGCCTCCTGCTGCGCGTAGACGCGCTGTGCTTCGGCGCTAACTCGCACCACGCGATCTGCCAATGTACCCTGTCGCTCCTCCCACGGCTGCGGCGTCTCGTAGCTCCAGTATGGCACCGCCATTTCCACTGGTGATCACAACAGAAAGCGGCCCCATCTTTGAGGCGTTTGCATATTCCAAAAATGGGTTCAGCCGCAATTAATGACCCCGGTATAATGACTAATCGATGTCACTAAGGAACCCGACCCATCCTCCGTCCATCTCCCTTTTGGTTTGCCCACTCCGACACACTGCACGTCCGCAGCGTCATCGCTGGACTGGCGACCAGCACTGGATCGGTTGGTGGCGGAAAGCACTCGCTTCACAATGCATAATTTGGCTGCTGCCACCATCTGTGGATACTTAGTTTCACGGAAAGAAAAGGTGAAGCGACGCAGCACGACACCATTCGTACACTCGCCCACAACCACAATGCATCACTTCCGATATAGTACATACATGCTGGTAGTGTCGCTCACCATTTAGTTTGTCCGCCGGCCACCCACATGCACAATCTAAAATAGTGTTAGCCACGGCGATGCTGGGACATCTACTGCTGACACAACATGACGTAACACAGAGTATCAGCCACACCTCTGCGGACGCTTAGACACCGTATCGAGAGTGCCAATTTCTTCTGGTGTCGATGCTGAGTA
Source organism: Pythium vanterpoolii (assembly GCA_023334535.1). Lineage (NCBI taxonomy): Eukaryota > Oomycota > Peronosporomycetes > Pythiales > Pythiaceae > Pythium > Pythium vanterpoolii. The sequence goes on along the minus strand of JAADVD010000017.1, from coordinate 124,307 downwards.
GTGTTGAGCGAACCGATTGCCCCTGAAAGGACGCGTGAAAGGGGTCGGATGGGTGAGTCGAGGAGTAGGGATCGCCTGGTTGAAGTTGCTTGCGATCAAGCGATGCGCGAAAAACAGTGTCCAGCTCAAGTGGGGATTCAAAACCGAATCTTTGAAAATGTGGCTGAGCGATTGTGGGCTGGACTGTGTGAATGAACCTGTGATAACATGGCTCCACATCGCTGACGAGAATCTTTTATCTCTGCGATACATCCATTCAGCATTGTGAACACCAACGGGGAGTGAGGTCGTCAGAACGATTCTTTCGGAACCTACAGCATCGTGCGTCGCGTGGCATACATAGAGTTCATCATCTCGACACCACTTTTTCGAAACGCGGAATGAGTCGCCTAGCTGAGTCCGCGCGAGAAGAGGCGAACAAATGGGCAACACTGGTCTCAACCTTCAAACCCACGCGTGCCAGCTTCAAGTACCCCTAAGGATCAAGTGGATTCGAATGGTTCCACACAAGGTTCTAATAACCCACCCCAGAGAACAACCTGGAGAGAATTGCTTGAACAGCAAACAGCCTGCTCAGCCAGCACCGTCTTGTCTTGGTCCAAGCCTCTTGGCGCTTTCACACGGGGTAGGGGTGTGTCGACCTATGATTGGCCAGCTCTCTATTAGGGGTAGGGTCAATCGAGAACCCTGGGTGCCTTTTTGCTCTTTTGCTCTTTATTTGGCTGTTGGTGTTTGTCGGCGAGCGTCATTTCTCAATTTTCTCTCCAGCGACCAAGAGAAGACCGTCATTTTGTGTCGTGGCACCAAGACAGACCGCGATAACCGACCGACCGATTCGCGACGCCCCTCCCGCAAAGCATACACGGTCGATTTAACCACCTCATACTCGGTAGTGTAGCGCGTATCGAGTGCTTTCATCTATCCGTCTATTCCCCACCTCTACCCACGCCACGCGTTCTCTGCCCCGCACGCGCATCGTGGACTCTCGAATCTTCGATCGAATTGAGTTGAGTTGAGTTGAGTCGAGTTTTTCCTCGCGCTATTTTTTCTCAGCTTGCGCAACGTCGTTTCGTTGGTCGTTGGCTTTCTCTCCGTCGCGTAAAGTTTGTTGGAAAGCAAGCAACCATTCTCGAGGTGAAGGTGCCGTCGATCGACTACATCGTTTGCGAGCGACGTACAGCTCCCACCCTCGGTCGAGACGTCGTCGTTGACTCTCTCGTCCGTACTGAACCGAGTGACGGGCATCGGCTAATAGTAGTCTCGAGCCCCCGCGATTTATTGACCAAGCCACACCATTGGGAGGCACGCTCCCCCGACGCCACAGTGAGTACCGCGGCTAAGAAACGCGCCGCGTCGTGGGTGATGACCGCGGAGACGATGCGGGCCAAACGACGCACCTACCAGAATATGCACGAGATTGTCAAGCTCGCGAAGAAATACTCGCCCAAGCTCGTGAAAGGTTACAGCGCTGGCAACATCTCAGTCGTCGACAAGAAAAGCTGGCTCGAAGTCTGCGACCGCAAGCACCGGTATGTCTATCTACTTTTTTACGCTTTGATTAAAAATGCTGACTGGGGATATGGTAACAGCTACGGCGCCAACTTGCGGGCGTACTACAAAGAGTGGAAGCGCCAAGCCGCCAAACCAAGTTTCTGGGAGTGGCTTGATGATGAAACAGTCGAGGTTGAAGGCGTGCCGCGCACCAAGCTCGAGCGTGAAACGGTGCTCTACTGCGACACGGAAGCCGAGCGCCAAAAGTTTGCACTTGCGATCCGCGACGGCCTTGTGTACCACGAAGAGTCCCAGGAGATTGTCCAGAGCGGTGACGACGGCTGGATCTTTGTGCTCCGGGATGGCGTGCTATTTGGCAGCCAGAAAGAAACCAAGAAGATTCCCCGCATCCACCACACGAGTTTTGTCGCCGGCGAGTGCGTCCAGACCGCCGGCATGATGGTGATCAACGATGGTGAGATTCACACGATCTACCCCCACAGTGGTCACTATCGACCGTCGGAGCACGAGCTTTTGGTGTTGCTCCGCTTCTTGGTCGTGCAGGGCGTCGACCTCTCGGAAATCCAGGTCGACGTGCAGCGCGTCCAGAAGGTTTTTCGCGACTCGATCAACGGCGCACTTGTGAGGAAAATTGACAATGCTCATTTTTGGAATGCGTACTGTGTGCTATACTTTCTCGAGCAGAAGCACCTCGCGTGGAAGATTGGACTATTTGACGAGCTGGTGGATACGGTCGTGAAAAAGCACACTGTCGGACTTGAGGGTGAGGGCGACGAGTCAGCTGACGAGCCTATGGTCGAGGAGTGTGACACGACGGCAGACTTTGTGTTTGAGACGGCTGGATCGAACCACTCGACGTTTGTGTGTGCACCGTCCCCGTGCGACCCAATTTTTGAAGACTCGTTGGAGCTGCTTGCGACCTGTGAGCGGCAGCAGTAGGTTGCGAGCACAAGAGAAGGGACCAAGCGAAAGCGACTGAAAATAAAAAGGAGACGAAGAAGACGAAGGAGAAGACAAAGAAGATAAAGACCAAGAAGTGACCGCGAAGCGAGTGTACTCTAGTATTTGCAAGTACCCAAGGAATACGAAGACAACGCCAAGTCGATCAATTGGTCGATCTCCACTGCACCAACACCCCAGCACAGTAGGCGTGGAGCTTGGAGATCGACGTCGATCGACCCCTGTATCATCAACGAGAACCCCTAAGGAAACGAGTGGCCTCTCCAGTCCAGTGCGTCAGGCCCGACCCCGTGGTGTGCGTCGCGCACTCCCCGTAATGTAGTAGCAGTCAGTCTATTTAAGCCACTCGCCGACTCCTTTCCCCATAACATAGCCTCCTCCATTTGACTTTCTCTTGCTTCCTTCTCTCTTCCTGTGTTGCTCAGTATCAAAATAATGATAAGAATAGAGATAGTCCGCGGCATGAAGAGTCGTCGATCCCACCGCCACAACCTTAGCCACCATCATCAACTCGGTGGCATCGCGACACTCTCTCCATCTACTTCCCCATGACGGTTGGCCCTGCGGCCATCCTGCTCGGCCCCCTTCATATCTCGTGCTTTGTCACCGCTGCGAACCGTGCGACGCCAGTCTTCGACGTCCACCCCGACCGTCAATGCGTCCGTGTCGTAACCAAGCCGACGCCCGTTGCTATCCATAGTGATGTGGGTGTATCGCTGGGATCCTCTGGATCGACGGCAGCGACCACCGCCATGGGTAATCCACTCGTTGCAAACGCTGAGACCCCGACCGTCGAGTGGGACTTTCACTCGGTCTTCGCGTCGGCGAACCACACCACAGCGTTCTTTCACGACGTAACACAGCCCGCACTCCGCAGCGTCGTCATCGACGGCGTCAACACGAATGTCCTCGCCACCGGCATATACCCGACCCAGAAATTCCGCTTTCTCTTTGGCAAGTCCGCATCGACGTCCACAGCCACCACCATATCGACACCACCGACTCTGGACGAGAAGGATCTGCTGGATTTCCACGGGCAGCTCGACGGCCTGCTCTTTGACTTTTTCCATCGCCTCGTTGCCCCTGATCAGCTCGACGACTGGTCGCTTGGTATTAGTAGTTGGATCGTTGTAAATAACCAGGCCGTGGACTTGCTGCAATCGTCCTCAACCGATACTGGGAGTGATCGTCAGTCGTCGCTTTCGTTCGCGTCGATCGAAGCGACGACGTTTGCCAGCGCAATCCAAACGCTGCAGACTGCCAAGACCCACCGCATTGTCCGCAAGCACACGGCCGAACACTCGCATTTCTTTGTGCGACTGGCGTTCTTCCATCGGCCCACGGGCCAGCTCAGCACGCTCCATATCGTCGATCTCATGGACCTCAAAGACTTTGGCGACGACGCGGTGTCGACCCAAGAAAAGCTCGAGTTCTACGAGATCCTCCACGACATTCGCCAGCAAACTAACGCCATGGCGGCACGTACGCCAGGCACCCATGCTTCCCCAAAGCACAAGGCGTCGTATACCGCCACCAAGAAAACCATGCTGCTCTCGAATTTCCTGCAGCCGCTCCTCACCCAAAACGCCAAGACGTTTCTCTACGTCAACGTCATTGACTCGCGCGCGAGTCTCCGCGAGAGCGTTGCGCTATTGAACGCTGTCGCCAACGTCAAGGGCTTTGCGTGCGTGTGTAAGCGACGGACGGGCATTGCGTTCGAGCAGCTCGGGTTCCAGCCGCCGCCGTCGCTCGCTGCCGCGGAGACGGAGACGGAGGAAACGTCGCTTGACTCGGCCGCCGCCAAAGCCATGACCGCGGTGGCCATTGGCGAGTCACTACTCCAACGTCTTTCCACTGCTCCGTCACCAGTGGTGGCGTCTTCTTCCCATGCAGCTGTGGAGACCATAGCCGCCTCACCTGTGGGGACCACAGATGCCATGTCCTGGCTCGAGACCTTCAAGCAGCGAAAGAAAGAGATCCTCGCGAGTGCTATGGCCACACCCATAGCGCCAGCATCCGCGACGACGACGCGGCCGCCTGCTCCAACAGTGCTCGACGAGCTGCCGCTGGGTCTCACTGATCGAGACGCATCGTCGCGGGTGCTAGCTCCGTCGTCATCGGCCACGAGAAACTCCATTGGTCGAAGCTCGAGCAATGATCTTTACGAGCGATTGATGGAGACCATCGAGCAGGCGACTCCTGCTACCATCACACCAGCGACACCAGCGACCTCTGCCGCCATGGCGTCGCTGCGGATGCAGCTTCGGCGGTCCAATTCCATGCCGCTGCCCATTGAAGACTCAGTAGACGACGACTTGGCTATCCTCCTTCCACCGCCACCACCGCTACCGCGGCCTTCACTCTCCCACGATCTTGCCACTCGGCTCGGGATTGGATCGAACATAGGCGACTTCGTCCCTGTCCAGTCCGTGACTCGACCAGCACCGACGCTTGGCTCCATGGACCTGCCGACTCAGGTCATGACGCCACCCAACGTCTCAGGTCTCGACGCCACGACGGCCGCACGAATCCAAGCCACAGACGCAGCACTCCTTCGCAAGAACTACGACGCATTACTCAATGTCGTGCGCGAGCAGCAGCAGCTCCGGGAGGGGGCCGAGACGCGTGCCTCCGATATCGTCCACGAGTACGAAGAGCGCCGTGCCCAGTACGAAATACAAATTGAGAACCTTAAGCTCGAGGCCGTGACGCTCAAATCCAAAGTGCGTATGCTCGAGCGGCAGAGCGGCGTCGGCCACGTCTTTGACCAGTACGAGAGCGAGCTCCAGAGTCTCCAGCGTGAGCTCCAGCAGCTGCGTATGCAAAATGTCGAGCTTGAAATACGGCTCGCATCGAGCCACGGCGAGGCGACATCGCTCCTGTCGCCGGGTGGGCTGGGGGGTCCCGGCTCGCTGACCGAGTTGAAGAAGCGGTATCAGGCCATGGCCCACGACAAGCTCGAGCTTGAACGGCAGCTCACCGAGCTGCGCAAGAAAGAGCGGCAGTTTCACGCCCAGAGCAAGCTCATTTACGAGTCGACGCGAAAAGTGGATCGGCTCTCCAGGTACGAGAGAGAGTGACTGGCAATCTCACGGTAATGGACTTGAAGTTACTACTGGTTTTCTCGATAGGGAGTTGGCGGAACGCGATGGGGCCCTGACGTCCACGCGTCTCAACAAGCAACGCCTGAGTGCTGAAGTCACACTCGCGCAGCAAGAAACCCAGCAGCTCCAGCAAGAGAACGAACGGCTCCTCCTGGAAAAAGCCGCGACCACCGAAGAGCTGCTGGCCGCGAAAATGTACGTCGCGTCCGTCGAAAGCGAACATAAGAAAGCCGAGATCCTCGACCAATTTGTGCGCAAGCACGGCGACCGCATGCAGCGGATGCGCGGCCACCATTCGATGGAGCCGGAGAACTGGCGGCGCGATGCCGACGCGAAAGAGACCGAAGAGAAACTCTTCCAAGGCGTCAAGCGCAGCGTACCTCAGCTTGTGCCACTGGCCACCAAAGTGCTCCGCAAGCTCGAGACCCAGGAGCTGTCACTACGGGAATTCGCCGAGCGCGAAGTGGATTTTATCAATTTGCTCGTGGAGCTCGCGAGTGACCAGCCTGCGCTTGCGCTCAAGAGCATGATCGAAGACGAAATGAAAAAGCTCGCCCTGTTCTGAGTTTAGCGTCGTAAAAAAACACGAGTACAATGGTGGCTCATCCCGTGCGTGTGTGTATTGGAGTCATTCAACAACAGCGACCACGCAGTGTCCAGGTTCCAACAGTTGACGTGTGTGGGTAGGTTGGTCCGTCTAGTCGACGTTGGCCATGGCAACATCGGCTTCGGTGAACTTGCCCTTGTTGGCGTCGGAGACCGAGCGGTTCTTGCGCTCCAAGATCTTCTTGCGGTCCTTGTCGAGCTTGAGCTTGGTGATCACGACCTTGGAGGCGTCAATGCCGACTGGGACGGCGGCGCCGTTGGCCTTTTCACGCACGACACGCTCGACGTGGATCACAAACTTCTTACGGTAGACCGTCGTGACGCGGCCTTCACGGTTCTTGTAGCCGCCACGCACGATCGTGACCTCGTCGTCACGGCGGATCGGCAGCGCACGCACCTATAGGTATTATCATATCAGTCGGTGACCCATCCATATACTACCTGCATGTCGACATGCTAACGACGGCTCCGTCCACAAGGTAGGAGCCGCACGTCTGCACGGCATTGTAGGGGGACAGCCTCCCTCCTCCTCGACGTGGTGAGTCGATGAGGAGGTCCACGGACTAGATCCGCACTTACGGTTCATACGATGCCATGAAGTGCCAGCGGGACCGTAGTTCGGTTCAGAGAGCACGGCCCCGACTGACATGGACTTAGACGTTTGAAGTGTAGTGGACATCGCCCTCACGGGTGGCTCGCACTAACTTACATTGTACTTCTTCTGCAGTTCCTTCGAGAGCGGCGCGCTCATAAGCACGCGGCGCGCGGTCGAGTGCGAACCGAAGTGCGCCTTGCGCGACTTGCGGCGGGACGAGGAGACGGCCGAGTTGAACTTCACTACTCATTCATCAAGCACCACGCGCGTGAGCATTTCCATATATCATAAGAATCGGTCTTCTCTCGCTCTCTATGTCTCTCTCTGTTTGCCTTAGGCGTCATGCATAGAGCGGAAAAAGAGAGGCAGGGAGAGGAGGAGGCTCGACGCCAGAGCAGCAGCATGCACTTACTTTTTCCTTTCACACACGAATGAGATACTGTATTGTAGGCGTCGATTTGCTGGAGCAATGCATTGACCAAAGAACCGGAGGCTCGACCAATGGTTGGAACAGGTCGGTTTGGGCACAAAATGGGTGGACCGAACCGGTTCACTCGGAAATAATAATTTAATGTAAATATCCTGTCTATTTTGGTAATAAATGGAAATGTGGTGAAAGTAGCCATTTTTGAGTTTGAGACTGGCCCAGACTTGGAGCATGTGGACGGCGATGTGTCCTGAATGTGATTTGGTGCTAGTCGCTCGAGAAAAGTGAAAAAGAGAGGCGAGGTTTGCGTGGTGTTTCGGAGAGACTGGAGCGGCTCGTGTTGAGTGCGTTCTTGACCGCGGCGGACGGATATTGTTGAGCATGCTGTGAGCAGCAGTAGGCAGCACAAAGGTGTCACTCGATGCACTATGCAAAGCGGATCAGATTCACTCACCTCGCAAAGAATCGCAGCCGGCGCGGATCGAGAGTGGATATGAGGGTGGCTGATAATTTCAGTTGCGTTCGGTCGCATTGACGGATCCGCGTGCATCATCTGTCGCAGCAATACGACGAGTGAAAATGAGTATCGGGATACAGTACCCCGTAGGTATCTCCCTTGAGCCCGTACCTGAGCGATCGCAGACGTAAGTTCTGGACTGTATTCGTGGGGAAGCGGAGGCAGGAGGCCGTCGCGTAACGCATGCCATCCATCTCCTGAGGCGGGTAATTCCATCCCGGTCGCCAACTCCAGCATCATGATCCCTGGTAAATGGGTATGATTCCTTCAGCCACCAATCTCACACCCACTGAATTGTTTGTATCCGTACCGAGGCAAAAGACGTCTGCGGATGGATACCGTACAGCAGACGACAGCAATTCCTTGGCCATGTACACAGCGTCGCCTTCGAGATCGTCCACTCGTTTTTGTGGACTCGAGTTCTGGGCTGCCATCCCCAAATCGCCAATCTTGAGGGCGCCGTCGGACGTAATAAAGATGTTTTCCGGCTTAATATCGAGGTGGACGACTTGGTTGGCATGGAGTGCTTCGAGGCCCTGGCCGACATGGTTGATGATCGTCCACAAGCACTCTTCTGGAATCAAATTGCCGTCGCAGAACGCGACAAAGTCGCGCAGATTGCCACCGGTGCACAGCTCTGTCTGTACAAATAGGTACCCTGAAAACAAACCATAAAAGATCAGAGACATGTCGTTGGGTGAGAGACGCGTGAAAGTGTACCGTCGTTTTGCCACGCTTGGTAATATCGCACGAGATGATCGAAATTTGCACCCGAGGCAGCGAGGTACTCTGCGATAATAATTTCTTGCAAAAGCACATTTCTAGGAAGTACAGCACCGTCAATGAGGGGCTTTTGAATTTGTTAGCTTCTGCATGAGAATGACTTACCGCTCCCGTTCACTGCGCAGTTCATGCTTTGTTTTCTTCACTGCAAAATATCGGTTCTGTTTCTTGGAAAACGCCTATATAGAACGAAAGAGAACATGACAACGAGGGGCTACGACACATACAAGCAAAGGTTACTCAGCAGATCGTACCTTCAATACTTCGGCAGAAACCCCTGCACCGAGCCAGCCGACGGTCTCGAGTTCTTGAAAGGCAGTATGGCTGGCCTCCTGTGCACGAAAGAGCGTGGTAAATCAAAGGCCATCGTAGTATGAATACGTGTTGCGTCCGCGTACCAGTGATTCGGATGAATATTTGACTTTGACGAGTACCTCGTTCCGTGCAAGAAATTTCTTGCGCGCTGCAGGGCGGTTGGTCAAACTACGTCACCTTCTAGAATCTTCAGCTAGAGACAAAGCAACGTACATGGCGTCGTGGTTCGTTGCTTCAGTGGTGTTGGCGGCACGGGGCTTTTGAACGACGCTGAGACGTTTATGGGTGTTGGCTCCGTGTGACTCTTTGCCAATGGGCTATCCCACGGCGACCAAGTCGACAGCGTACTGCACATCGACATGTTCGAGTCCAATGGAACCGTTAACGCTGTCTCTTTGTGCGGTGTCACAATAGACGGCGATGGTTTCTCGGCTCGCACGGGCGAGTAGAGGCCTGGGAACGGCACTTTTACGCGCTTGGTGGGGGTCCTTGGTAACTTCTCTACCGGCAGTGGGGATTCGTACGCCGCCGGTATTTTCGCATTCGTTGTTGTCATGCGTCCACACTCAAGGGTGTGTCGTCTTGCAGCGGCACGCGCAGTCTTGATGGGCGTTGTCGTCGAGTACGCGACGGTAGGCGGTGCTGATGCCCTCAGACCGCTCAACCGCCGGCTACGGCTCCGGTAGGTCGTGCGCTGCGTGTGATTGTGCGTATGGGTCTCTTCCTCCTCGCTGCTGTCATTAAAGCCGCCACCAAAGAGCGTCTTGCTCAGCCGGGGCGATCCACATGTTTCCACCGGTACCGGCGGCACCGCATTGTCCGTGTGCGTTGGAATCGGCAGCTCGGTGTCCATGGCCACGTCACTCATGCGCAGCCGCCTCGCGTTGCCGCTGGTAGGCGGAACAACCGACCGCTGTGGTTTCTTCTGGCTCGTGCCATGCACGCGCGTGGGGCGACACGGCGTCTTCTCGGTTGCCATGGATCTAGTTGGCAATGTATGGGGATATTTCCGACACGAATTTTGATTTTGGCCACGTCAATGCACTACTGACCATCACTCTCGGTCTTTGATTTTCCCGCTTTTTTTGCTAATGCACCATTTCACACACTTCTGTTTGTTATGTGTAATAATTTCTACCTGAAGTAATCGAGGAGAACACGAAAAGCACATAACACGGTACATCAAAAGACAAACCATACCACCTTGTTTTGGGAAATGAACACATATAGTACCCCAGTTGAGCAGCTCTTCTTCGAATTGATGGAGTGGGGTACTATTCCAATCCAGTGCGATGGAAACGTCGCTGCCCAGCACGGTGCAAGAACCGCTGAAGAAACGGTGTCGATCGACCAGCCTCGACGGATCGCTTGTGAAAGCATCCATCCACCTCTCTATCGTTCTCTCTCCCTGCGAAGAAGGACGCACACAATTGGTTCTCTCTAAGCGCTCTACGTTCTCGGCCTGCTTTGCCAGCCCGCGGCGCGTCACGCCACGCATTGACAGGGTCACGTCTCGCTCGTGCGGCTATTCGCGATCTTGTCATAAGTAAATAGCCAGCAGCCCACGCGGAGTGGAAACGAATAGATGTGGCGGCCACACACGCTGAACAGTGAGGAGAAACAAGCCCCTACTATGCTCGGCCGCCTCACGCAATGGGTCTCGGCGAAGCTCGATGTGAAGGAAGATGACCACTTGAAGCAGCGATACGAAGCGCTGGTAGGTCAGTCGCTTTATCTGGCAGTGGTGGGGTACTAATCGATGGCGTTTGTTGCAGACGCGACTGAAGAAGGCCACGCTCGATGTTATGCTGGTCGCTGACGGGCGATCGACCAGCAGTGGCGAGCTAGATATAGTCGCACCATCGGCGACAGCCACATCGCCTACGTCTGCTGCGCCCGCGTTGGTGCCGACAAAGTCGCGGCGTCTGTTGACCGACGAAGACCTTTGTGTTCACGAATTGGGTGAGTTTTTGTACGGTACTTTTTTGAGAATCACCCAGAAAGACTGATAGGAGGTCTGAAGGGAATGCGCTGGAGGCGTGCCTCAAGCTGGGCCTCCGCCACCAAAGCGACCATGACGTGTCGCTTTGGAACGTACTGTACTCGAGCTCGCTTGTGCTGGATGAACCGTCGCTCGTGAATGCGATCCAACAAGCCGCGACACTGTCACAAGTACAGACGCTGCCTGTGAATATCACCATATGACTGTGGAGTCTAAGCTCATGTGTTGTAGACGGATGCTGGCAAAGCATTGTGCTGGATGAAGCTGGCACTCAATACTCAGACGATGGAGACCAGTCTCATGGTGCGTAGATTTATCCATCTCAAGCAAAGCCGAAGGCTCGCTCTTCTCACACTGTCTTGCGATTGCGATAGATCATCTTCTCTATGGCATGTGACCAAATCGTGCGGACGAGTTACGACGACTGGGCGCTCGTGCGATGTTCTGAAGGGCTCGATTTGTTTTTGCAGATGGTCATTGACTGCCGCGAAGTGCGGTTCAACCTCACTGTCGACGACGAGCCGTTTCGAACAGTTGCACCAAAAGAACTGCCGACCATTCCGATCCCACCACAAGTTCTGGAAGCCGCCAAAGCCGACGGCGATGCGACCGCAGTTCCCACCACCACCACCTCCGGCACTCTTCCTCCGCCCTCTTCCACGACGACATCCATTCCGTCACTACCAACGTCGCCGCTGGCCTCGGACGTCACAGTGTCGGCCGAGAAATTGCCCCAAGCCGAAGCGTCTGCTTCTGCGGCAGTAGTTGCGGACGATGAATTCGTCGAGATCTCGGCGGTTGTGTTTCCGCATCGCCACAAAGGCATCAAGCCGTGGCAGCATGTGTTTGGTGTGAGCATTGCGTACCTCTCGAAGAATCCGTACCACAGTCGCTTTGCATTGATCGATCCCGTGCTCGCGATCCCCAACATTGTCCAAGACTGTATTGACATATTGTACGAGTACCCTGACACACCGCGGCTCTTTCGCACGACAGTGTTGAATGTGACCGTCAGCCAACTCCGCGAAGTTGTGGAAACCGACGGCGCACTGCCGAGCGACCTCGACGCCCACGGCGCTGGCGCCTTGCTCCTCGACTTTTTTAAGAACCTCCCCGAGTCTCTACTAACCTCGGAAAAGTACGAAGCGTTTGTCGCGTCTGGCCGACTCAAAGACGAAGACGCGAGCATCCGCAACATTGCACTGCTGGTGCAAGAACTACCAGTCCAGTGCAAGTACGTACTGGAAAAAGTGATTGGCGTGATGCACTTTTTGCAGCAGCCCGACCACGCCGAGCACAATGGTTTGGACCTCACACTGGCATCGTTTATGCTTGCGCCCGTGATCGCGTTCAAGAGTGAGGCGTTGACGACGCCCGCGGGCCGCCGGAAGATGTCGCACCCGCAGCACCACGACGTGCGGTTTGCTGCGGTCGGCGCCCAAGTCGTCGAGCGCATGATCCAGCACCACGATGTGATTTTCCAGGACGTGCGGGTCCAAGTGTCGGACGCGCTCGAGCGATTAGAGACCAAGAAAGAAGCGCTGCTGTCGATGTACCAGCTCTACAAAATGAAACCACAAGTGTCGTTCCTCTCGGATCGACAGTACTTGGACGAGATCTCGGATCTGTTAGTCGAGAGCGTCAAGAAGAACGAAGCGCCATCGGCTGACTCGCCACCCAACAACAATAATCATCCGCCTGATCGTATTCCGGCCCCGATCGTACGCAAGCTGGCTGCGTCGCCGCTCAAGCACCGCGCATCTTCGCCGCTGTTGTACGAAGGCGTGGTACCACTCAGTACCTCGGCACCGCCGTCCTATGCAGCAATTATGGCCGGTGCCCCGTACCCAGGGTCTGGATCCGGATCCAGTAGTACGCGCACGTCAAGTGGCGGCAGTCTCGGTAGTCGACGGCAGACGGTGGGCATGCCACCGCCTAACAATTCTCCCGACGACCTTGATCGCCGCATTGCCGACTCGTGGCAAAAACACGGCTTTAATCGCCCGACAATCCTCGGCAATTTTGACAAGGGCGGCGTCTTGCTCCTGCGGTGCGTCGCGTACATGGTCAAGAGCGACCGCGACTTGCTCGAGCGTCTCTACCACCGCGCCCTGCCGACCGTCCAAAGCTCGTTTGACGCAGGGCTGGTCTCATCAGCCATTTGCAAATCACTGCTCAACCTGCTTCACCTCGTGTACGTACTTTTTGCATGCGATGGTGGGATAGTCTAGTCTACTAACTCACTAACTCTTGCATATTTAGCCCCGCGCCGGAACACCCGACGATCAATATCGTCGCGCTGTCGGTGGAGCCGTATTGGGAGCTGTTTGCCGAAGACGCGTATTTCCTGAAACTCTTCTTGACCATGTTTCAAATTTTTGACCAGCTCTGGAGCGCCCTCAGTCCCGATGAAGCGTCGTTCACAAGGGTTTTTTGTGATACTGAAGCTACTATGGACACGCTCTTGAAAAACGCCCCTAGCTGCGTCGACGATGTGCGCGGCGAGTGGATCGAGATGCGGCGCCTCCAGCAAGACGACGAACACGCGTCGATCGAAGAGGATATAGGGAATCACTATCACGCACCGGTTACCGTCACTGTCGCTGCACCGCCATCGCCGCCACGGGTCAATCGGAGACCGTCGTTTACGTTCAAGCCCGACGACTACAAGCACAAGTTACTGGGACAGTCCCACATTCTCACGCCCGAGCACATTGCGTTCATCGACCACGCGCTGCCGATCACGACGCAGCTCTGCCGGTGGTGCTTGCTCTATAGCTCCGAAATACACGGTTCGTCGCTCCACACACTGCTCCTCCTCACCAAGGCCCACACGCCGACGCTGCTCATTGTCAAAGACGATCTGGGCAATGTGTTTGGCGGCTACGGCTCGGATGAGTGGCACCGCTCGACGCAGTACTTTGGAAATGGGGAGACCTTTCTTTTCTCGTTTAGTCCGCGCGCAGGAGCGGGAGCAGGGGCAGCGGCGACGGCTGCAACGACGGCGCCGCCGGCGTCATCGCTGGGTGCCCACTTTGTTAAGTATCCGTGGAGCCGACGGAACAATTACTTTATGCTGTGCTCGGAAGAGTCGCTGGTCATGGGCGGCGGCGGTCATTTCGGGTTGTATCTGGTACGTGCAGTTTCTGGCGTGGGGTGGGATTGGACAAGGGAATCCTAATATTTGATTATTTTGTGCGTGGTAGGATGCCGACTTGTCGCGTGGCACCACGGGTCCGTGCGAGACGTTTAGCTCGCGGCCGCTGGTTGCGAGTCAGGAGTTCAATTGTGTCCACGTCGAAGTCTGGGGCTTCACGCACAGTGACAAGAACCCCAGTACAAACCACGAGATGAAGAAACGCAGCGTGCTGGACTGATATCAAGAAGTAGGCGTTCTATTCTACAGATTCCGTAAAACACAAAACGTATGTATTGGTTGCGCACCACATATACCACAACGTGCCGTCCATCTCTTTCTCTCCTTTCCCACGACGCTCCCAATTGTACGCAAGCATACATACCTACATCATGCATTCCCTCTATATAGCGTAGTCACCAGTTCATTCTCGAACACCTCGTCAAAGGAGGCGAACGGGGCGATCAACTGCACCGTCTGAATTTCACACACCACCCAACAAACCAACATACTAGTATCAGCACCAGTACGATCAATGCCATAGAGGGATGACTGCCCGACTGTACCTCCTCGGAAGTGAGCGCTGCTTGGTGGGCCGCCGATGCAGGTTGAAGGGAGTCAATCTCCCGGCGGTAGAGCTGCACAAACCGCTCGACGACGTGTTCGACAAACACGCGGAGCCGCTGTGTCGTGATTTCCGACACTCGGTCGTGAAACAATACGCCTTGGATCGGTCCATTGTGGTGCGAGAGCATCTCGAGCGCCGACGATCCGCTCGCATTGGACTGCTGTGCCAATAAAAGCGTACACCACGTCAGCAACTCTACGGTTTACTAGTACAATTGAGATGGCTGAAGGTCAAGGATACCTCGCTGACCGAACTCGGCCGCCGCTCGTCTTCGGGGGCTGCCTTTGCGTGTGTGGGCGTGAGGCTTCCACTGTTCGTGCTACTACTCGCATTTACATTGCCGTTTGTGTTGCCAATGCTACTGTTCGCTGTGCGGCTCGCATGGGAATCAAACTGGACGCGGACAACATCTGAAAAAAGCAGATAGTCAAGTTAGCCTTTTTGGGTATCCACACTCCCATTCTTCCTGTGACCCCACATACCTCCGCCGTCGATCTCGCGGGCAAACTGCGCAAGCGACTGAACAAGCGCGTCGACGCCTTCGGCGTGCGCGTGCGGAGGCCACTTCCACTGCGCTGTAAAGAGACAGAGCCCCGAGGCCGTGTCCACAAGCTTGAGTATGCGCAGCACCGCGACCAGCCCATTCATGCCCATCAAACCCGCATCGCCCGACGGCGACAGCGCACCGGCGCCGAACACCGATGTCGCCTGTGATGCCGACGCGGAGCTAGACATGGAAGCGCGCGCCGACAACGAGCGAGACATAGGTGCACTCTCCATACTTGTAGCCTGATCCAAAGTGAGTGACTTCCACATGCAGCACATCACAATTTGGCTTAGCCCACTACAACCTAAGCCAGCCTGATCATCTAGGCGATGCATGTTGACCAGCTCCAAAAAATAAAAGCAAGCAGGAGCAATGGCGGATCAGGCGCGTGCCGGCATGACAGCGGTCTACTGCTTCAAGGGCGAGACAGTCCACACCTTCGAGAGTTTCCCAACCGAGCAAGAAGCCTCGAACGAGTACGAGAGCGTCGCGCTTGAGGAGCGTGAGAACCACTCATTCCTAGGCAAACTGGACGGCGGTGTGCCCATGCCGACGCTCAAGTCGAGCGGCCCATTCGCCCAGCTCGTGACGGCACTTAAGGTGGGTTCTCGTAGGATTGTTTGTGCAGATGAGTGTGGTTTGCTAATCCCTTTGTATGTGTGTGCTGTTGCAGCGCGCAAAGGAAGACAGCGAGGCGTTTCTCAAGGACAAGGTCGAAGGACCAGTGTCAGCCAAGCTCTTGGAACAGTAAAGAACCAACGACCGCAAAATACACTCGCACATGAAACAACATACAGTCCAACCGCACGAGGCACGAGGCGAAAGAAGTTACTATCGGAGTTCAATTTGTATGGGATGCATGACTGAGTAAAGAGCAGATTTTGAGTTGACGAGGATCTCCATCGAGGGGGAGCTATAGATTTACTCGTCGTCCTCTTCCCAGTCAAACGCCGGCAGCGGCAGGTTCTCGAGCAGTCGGTACGCCTTATCGCTCGTTTTCATCTTCTTGCGCGGCCGGCGTTTGCTCCCACCGCTCGTTTTCGTCGACGTTGCGTGAAAAATCCGCTTGAGACTCGGCATAATTGGCGCGGTCTTGGCGGTCGTGGTGCTGAGGCCACGCAGATTCCGACGCGCGCCAAGTGCCGCGGTCTCTGTCTCCGTCGTAGTGGCGTCTGTGGCGGCCGCAATCTGCGCCTCGACCTGTGCACGTTGTCGTGCCGTGCGTTTGCACTCGGCACAGAACCACGGCTCGCCCTGCGGCGGCAGCATCATTAGGTTGGTGCAGCTACGAAAACAAGATCAGGGTTATGGGACCAGCGAGAGATAGATGAGAGGAGTCCAGCACGTACTTGAGGTGGAACGCCGCGGGGCAGCCGTCACAGCAGATGAGCTCACCGGCGAGACCGCAGCGATGGCACGCGTCTTCGTTCAGATCATTCTACAGACAAACCCATTAGTCAGTCAGTCGCCATTCCACGAGACGACAAGAGATAAGAGTCATTGTACCTGATTCTGGTTGTGGAAGACGTGGCCATTTTTCATGGCATCGATAAAGCGGTAAATGCGGTCGGGATCGATCCGCGCCGACGACGCAACGCGCGTGTTCCACGCCGACGTGCCGTTAGCAAACGCCAGGAGATCCTCAAAGCGCCGCGCACGCGCGTCCAGCAGCCCGACCCGTTTAGTCATAGACCGCGTGGTCTGACTGGGTCGGGATTTGGGGGCTACGACGTCGAGGAGATCGTCGGTCCAGTCCGCTTTGCCACCACAAATGTAGCTTGTCATCGCCCGCATTTCCACGAGATGGTCACCACGCTGGACGCGGTTGTACCAGTCACTCGTCCGCGGCCGCGTCGGCCGCGTCGGCAACGTCGGCTGGGACGATGCCGCGTCGGTCACATCTTCGGCAGTCGTGCCCGACCACTCGGACGACAGCGGACTGCTGTGACTGCTATTGATGGTGGTAGTAGTAGTGGTCGTCGAGTGGGACGTTAACGATGCCAACGCTGTGGCATCCAACTGCTTATGGAGGCCAACAGTTCTGGTGTCGCGACCAGCAAACAGCCGACGCTTTTTAAACCCATAGAAATTAAGCCACCGCACATCAAGCTTGGCGGCCTTGAGCAAGGCGAGGGATGAGAGCTGGACCGGCCGCTTTAGCTCGGGTGGCGAGGCGTCCACCTCCCCCTGTCCATTTTTGGTGGACGCGTGGAGCCGCTGAAGCGAGTGCTTGGTCATCACCACGTCCGACCGCTTGAGTCCGAGCTTGCCGGTGCACGCAACCGAGCCGCACTTACAGTCCATGGGGACACCAAAGTGCGAGAAATTGTAGTCGATCGTAATCTCTTCGCCAGCCAGTAACCGGCGCCGCGCGAAAATGCCAATGCGCCGCACGCCGTCGACGTTCCACTTTTGCGTCATGCAGTTGGGGTCGCAGCTGTGGTTGATGAACCGCGCGTCGTTGCTGCGGTACCGCGCATCAATGACCACGTCTTTTTCGATCTCGAGCATGTAAAAATGCGCTTCGCCTTGGTCGCGGTCCCTGAGGAGGCGCCGCTCACACTCGCGGTCGTCAATGACTTCGCCCACGTACTCGATCACAAACTCGTTGGGAGCGATGGCCACGTCCGTGAACAGGCCAAAGCCCGGACCGGCGACGTACTCAACCCGCACGGGCTTCGTTTCGCGGCGCTTGATCGCGCGGTTCGAGCAAAGTGCAGGGTCCGCGGCCGAGCAGGTATCGGGCGAGCAGCTAATAAACAGCATGCGGTTGTGGCAGCCGTCGCCACAGTAGCTTTTTGGCTCTGCCGGCGGCTCGACACATATCGGTTTCTTGCCACGCTTTTTACGCGGCGCTAAGGCAGGTTCGGCAGCGAGCAGTTTGCGACGCGCCGAGGAGCTGGCAGCGGTCGTATCTTCAAAGCAATTGCATTTGTGGACGGGCAGATCTGCGACCGGCACGGTCTTGGACAAGTAGATCGATTTGTTGATGCGACCAAACGGCGGCGGGTGGCGCGCGACTTTGCGATGCTAGTACCGTACAATTGTGCGGGCGATCCGTCAGCGGTTCAGTCACAGAGAAGGACCCACACAAAAACGTACCCCAATGCTCTTCATCTCCTCGGGTGTGAACGGCAGAGCAAACGCTACAGGCGGGCGGGTCGCGACTCGCAGCGTCTCTCTTCGCAGCGCAATCAGCGCACGCTTGACGTCTGTGTCTAGCGCATCGGCGTGGCACAGCGTCGTTTCGATTTCGGCGTCCGTGAGCTCTACAGGTGCTGTTGCTGGCAAGGTCTCTGCAACGGCTGCGACGAACGTATCCGGCGCCGCATGTATTGTGAGCTCCTGGATTCGCGAGCTGCTGCGGCGCTCCGGCGCCTTGTGCTTGCTGCCCTTGCCCAGCCGTGTTGCCACCATGGTGGAGGGTGTTTTCGCTGTCTGTGAAGACTTGACGCAAGCGCACGCAGATTTTGCGACGCGAGCAATGCGCTTGGCGGTCAAACCGAGCGGGTCTACTGTTCGCCTTTTAAAACCAGACTGTTCCCGCGCAAAAGAGTGTCATTGATTGGCTTATATTTAAATATACGTGATATGATTGGATGTAATAATCAAGTGGAGGGATTTTCGACAGTCACACATTGCGCGTCACGACGGTGGACCATGGCAGCGAATATACAGAACAGGGTGATTGTTGCATTGGCGGGGAAACCATTTCCCACAGAAAACATTAACATTTTCAACCCATGTCACCCTGTTTTGATACGTGGCCTCCCTCATCAATCTTCCCGTGGAGTTCCACTCGTCCAGCCAACAATATCTGACTATGATTCCACTGCCCACGTCCTGTGCCCTGTGCTGTGCAAATATCCACATCACTTATGAGCAGTTCAAAGCCTTCTTAAGCTAAACCATCTTTTTTCCCCATGTGATGGTTCCTCTATGATCGTATCAGAACCGGAGGACGGGCATCGAGTTTCCGTCCACAATGAGGGCAACTTGCAGTTCCCGCTAAATCAGTGTATTTTGTCGAAATGACGCACCAATGCTTGGTTTGGATACTGTATTAGGTGATCTCCATTTTCTCAACGTGGAACGTCGTCACCAGCTTCCCTATCTACAACTGCTGCTCGAGCTCCTCAACCTGCGCCAGCGTCTGCGCAAGGTGCTGCACTGACTCGAGCGCGCCAAAGTCTACTTGCGCTTTCTTGAGCACCCCACGGATGTAGAGACGGCACGCATACAGCGCCTTTTTCGAACCATCGGCGATATAGTCTTTCGCGAGGCCTACGGCCGCCCGGCACAGCTCGTCGACTCTTGCTTGCTCGGTCTCCCAGCCCGCGGCCTGCAAAGCCCGGCACTGCTTGAGGCGGCAGTCAAGCGCCTTTTCTTTGCGGCCAACACCGTCGTTAAAGCGCGCATAGACTTGCCAGACCTTGGGGTTGCTAGTCGTGATCGAAGCGAGGCGACCAAACAACAGCGCCAACTGCTTTTTGTAGTTGGCGTGCGACTGCGGCGGCGTTGCGTCAGTAGCTACGGCCGCTTCATCGAGCGTCGTCAAGTCTTCTTCTTCTTCATCATCATCGAGCTGTTGCTGGTGCTGGGCGAGCGCCATGGCGGCCTGCATGACACTACCGACTTCTTCTTTTTCTTCAGTTGACGTATCGACCTTTTTCAGCTCGTTAGGAAACACAATGGCCTCAACTAACCACGCGAGCAGTTCATGATCGATCGTGCGTTTGTGCTTGTGGCGCAAATCGAGCCATTGGTGCAGCGCGTACATGGCTTCGCCGTACCGCTCGATCTGGATCGCACAGAACGCATAGTTTTCCCACATTTGCCACATCTCGCGCTTTTGCTTGAGCGCTTCACCAAGCACACTAAAGGCTTCGGCGTACCGGCCGTTGGTCAAGTGGATCGAGCCAATGTTGCCCCAGGCTTCACCATTGTCGGGCTCGAGTTGCACGACGCGCGTGAGCGCACGGAGCCCCAGTGCCCAGTTCTGCGTGCGCATCGACATAGTCCCCAAGACAAACCACGCGACGTTGTGCATCGGGCTGACCTCGACACTCGCCAAGTAGTGCGCGATCGCGGTCTCGTATTCGCCTTTCTCAAAGTAATGCCGCCCAAGCGAGCGTTTGGCGCGGGCAAAACGATGCTTGGACAATTCCCATGCGGTCTCATAGTGGGTAATGTCTTGCGTCAAGTCGCCAAGGCAGGTCCACATGTAGGGTGTCGGGGCGATCGCGAGGCGGGCCCGCACGACCTGCTCGGCCTTGGTCGGCTGGTCGAGCACTTGGTAACAGAGCACGACATCATCCCACATTTCCAGCTCCAAAAAGATCTCGAGGGCACTGCGCATGACCCCGAGCTTCGAGTAGCGCTCGGCCAGGTCGCGCTTGAGTGCATAGCGTGGTGGGAACGCCAGTGCGTGGATAAACTGCATGCGCTCAGAGACTGGCGCGGCATCTTCAATCGCCTGGAGCGAGTGCTGGAGCACCGTGAGCCGCGTCGTGTGCTGGTCCACGAGCGCTTGCATCTGGAGCACGGCGCGCTCGCGGCGTTTGTCCGACTCGCACTCGATCCACGCGCGTTCGAGGAGACCAGTTGAATAGACCATCCAGTTGTTGGGGTTCTCGAGGACACGTGTGACGTACGGGAACATTTCTTCGCGCGTGAGGCCATCGCCAGCGTTACTGTTTTTCACATCGAGGCACAGCGACAACAACACGACTTGGTCGATCGGCTGGAGATTGCCTTGCGCCGTGAGCGTTGCGTCTTCAAACTGGATCTGCTCGAGCAGAATATTGTCGGGGTCCACTTGGTCGAGGTGCACATTCCGGTACGCGGCCTCGCCGTCTTCCACGAGCTTCTGAATACGGAGCTCGTCCTCGGTCAGTTCGCCGTCCGGAACGGTTGCTGGAGCCGTCTCTTCCTCGTTGGCACCCACCTTGCGACCGCCAAAGTCCGCGTGCGTCGCCTCAGCCATGGCGTTGGCGTAGACTGCGTCGGTCTCTCCTTCCTGTGGCGGTGGATATTTAGACGCAGCAAGCAGCACCATTTGCGCAACGCTTTTCTGTTGGTACTTGGTGCGCTTGCCCATGGACCCCGAGAGCTCAGCCGTGAGGCCGCTCGTCTCCTGCGCGCGGGCAAACGTGCGTTTGCCCTGTTTGTTTTTGTCGAAAAAGTTTTGGGCAAGGCCCCACTCAACCAACGCACGCGTGCGCAAGTAGGCGCCGTGCTCAGACCCCGAAAAGAGAGTGGCGTCGCGAAGCGTGTGGACAAAGCCGCGCCGCGCTTCGTACCACAGCGTATTGGATGGGTCCTTCGCAATCAGCAGGCGTTCATGGGCGACGGCTGCGCGGGCGTTCCACCACGACGCGGTATGGACGTTCTGTAGCACGCTAACAATTTCGTTCGCAACGACCGGTGTTGCAGCAGCGTCCTCGGTTTCGTCGTTGTCGTCGTCGTCGTTGTTGTTGTTGCTCGCGCCAATCTGCTGGACCGCGACCGACCAATTGGAGTGTTTGGCGTTCCCCACGAAGCTCAGCATCGCACGGCCGACCGCCAAGAACGACGGGAACTCGCAAATCGTAAACGGACTTTCCCCGTCGACTTGGAGCGTCAGGACCGCCTCACGATGCACGGTCTTGGCGTCCTCGTCGGCCGCAAGACCCAGTGCCTGCGACGCAATCGCTGTGAGGTCTTTAATGGTCTCTGGGTCAATGGCGGGACCTGTGTAGTTGGCTTGAACAAACAGATTGAAAAATGCAATCGCCACAAACAAGATTTCGTAGCTCGCAGCCGACTGGCTAAATTCGTTCACGTCGTCCGCCTGGCCACGCGCTGATTGCGCGACAAACACTTCGAGTCGCTTGGCAATCCGCATTGCAAAGTGGTGGTCGTTCTTGTTGTCGCTATCGAGTTCAGAGGGGCAAGCAGCGAGCAGAGCCTCGTGCACGACGTGCTGGCCAATCTCGGACCGCACGATCTCGGCATAGCTGCCGTCACACACCCGCTTACCGAGTACAAGGGCGGCGCGCAGACGCTGCGTTTGACCAGCCAAGGCGGAAGGTACGCGCGCCAGTGCCGCGTCAATGTCGACTGCACGCGTTTCAATCACTGCGCGCTCGACGGCAAGGCAGACGTCCTGTAAGACGACGCGCTCATCGTCGGCCGCCGTACCCATGTCCGAGACCGAGACGCCGCAGAGCTCCGCAAAGAAGTCGTCCTCGTCGTCCATTGTCTCTTGCTGTCGTCGATGTAGTACGCGTTGATCGCCTGAGCACCGTCGAACCTTTGACTTTCTTTGAGATGCCGCTTCGAGTTCTGTTGGCTCACACTAGGCGAGGCCTTGGTGCTTGACTAGCATTCCGTCATCCCTGTGATATATGATCGCACCTGTAGTGAAAAATATAACGTTTGATTGGAAGCAGAGTCGGACGCCTTTATAGATCTGGCGAATATAGTCGATCTATGGAGCTGGCTTGGGCTAGCGGGTGAAAAGAACCAACGATCGAGACAAAGATGGCCGACACGGAGGACAACTTTGCGGTCATGACGCCGGCGCAGCGCAAGCTCTTTGAGCTGCGTATGAAGGTGAACGCAGGCAGAAAGGCTAACAAACAGGTACACCATCGGAGGATGAAAGAGGCGACTTGGTCCAGGAGAGATTGATCGATGTTGTATGGGGCGTGTAGGAAGTTGCAAACGAGCATGAGCGATTGAAAAACGGCGACAAGAAAGCGAAGAAGGAGCAGGCGGTCAAGCGAAAAGAGGTGAGTAATTTACGCTTGCGCGAGCTGTTTTTATGGTGGTGGGCTGATTTGTGGATGATCCACATCACTAGGAGAAGAAAGCGGTGGCGGCATCAGGAAAAGCTCACCTTGACGATACTGGTACGTATCTGCGCCTCCCACCACGCTACAGCTACAAAGACGGAGCATAATAGAACGTGCTATTGTCTATGATAGCGGAGTTGGCGGATTTAAAGTCCAAGAACGCTGACAAGAAATCGAAGCGCAAGGCTGCGTTTGGGTGGGACGTCTTCAACCAGGTATGGCACTTTTTCTTTTTGCCAACTCATTATCCTGACTAAAGCTGTGAAACTCACTTTTTGCGTGTTGTGTCTGTCGTAGGACTCGTTGTACAAAGCCTACAAGAAACGTCTGACCGTCCTGCCGACAACCCAACAAGCGCAGTCGGCACAGGGAGCCGAGGTCGCCTCGAATTCGCTCGAAGATGAACTCTCCTACGGCAAGGGAAGCACGGATGCCCCCGTACGTTTCCCACTAGAATACATTGACCACAATAGGATAGTCGCTCACCGCTTTCTTTTCTCTTCATGGCGAATAGGAAAACGTCGAGCGCATGGCTACGGAGCTCGAAGAGCGGATCAAAGCGCGCAAGACCTTCAGTCGCCGCCGCGCGCACCAAGATGGAGAAGACGTCGACTACATCAACCACCAGAACCAGATTTTCAACCGCAAGGCCAAGCAGGCGTTTGACAAGTACACGGTCGAGATCCGCCAAAATTTGGAGCGCGGCACAGCGCTGTAACCATCCCTAATTTATTGCAGCATGTGTATTGGCCTTACACGATGCGGAGCTCGCAAGTGATTTAACTGGAGTTGAATTACTGCTTTAACCCACCCCAAGACAAAACAGCATTATGTCCTTCCAGCCAGTGCGACGGTAACGAGGATGCATCGGCCTGAAGTACAGAGTCCTCAAACACTGGACCGTAGGCAACTGCATGGACCTAACGTAGGCGCTCGAAGGCTTAGTCTCTCGACTGCTCACTTCTCAGCAGGCATGTCGGTGGTCAACACACACGCACTCTCGGTTTGCATCATTTCACGTGATCAGTCTCGCGTGCATGGCCCACATGTAGCCATCTCAAGTGGGCCACCTGCCAGTCGTCACGACAAGAGTTCATGAACACGTCCAGTGGCCCACAGGTGGCCCACATGACGCAATCACATTTCATAATGTTATCCAATCAAAGCTATTTCTTGTTGCGCAGTCGCTGTTCGTCCACATCTTGGCATCAGCATGGACCAAACAGTAGCCAATCAATGAGCCGCATTTTCAGTGGGTGGCCCAGGTGGCCCACTCAAGTGGGCCAGTGTTGAAGATGCCCACCTCAAACGCAAGGTTTTATAATGTAGTGGTGCCGTCACAGCGATGCGTGCGTCAATCTGACCGCAACCGCTCCACTCTGATCGAGCCACGCCACGCCACCCAGCGATTCCGCTTCCCAAAGCTGTTCTCATTCGTGAATTCTCCACGTCCACCTCAAGACTCCCTTTATCACAATGGCTCCGCAAACCGCTACCACCACTTCGCCTGCTGAAGGCACGTTCCTCGTGAAGGCTGGCCTTGCCAAGATGCTGAAGGGCGGCGTGATCATGGACGTCATCAACGTCGAACAGGCACGCATTGCGGAGGAAGCGGGTGCTGTTGCGGTCATGGCGCTCGAGCGTATCCCAGCCGACATTCGCTCGGACGGAGGCGTCGCGCGCATGAGCGACCCGAGCATGATCGAGGAGATCAAGAAAGCCGTGACAATCCCGGTGATGGCCAAGGCACGCATTGGCCACTTTGTTGAAGCCCAGATTTTGGAGGCGCTCGAGATTGACTACATTGACGAGAGCGAAGTGCTGACGATGGCCGATGAAGAAAATCACATTAACAAGCACAAGTTCAAGGCGCCGTTTGTGTGCGGCTGTCGCAACCTTGGCGAGGCCTTGCGTCGCATTGCCGAAGGTGCCGCGATGCTCCGTACCAAGGGCGAGGCTGGTACTGGCAACATTGTCGAAGCCGTACGTCACGCACGTGCGGTCCAGCGCGAGATCAAGCGCCTCACGACCATGGACGAAGACGAGCTCTTTGTCGCCGCCAAGGAAATGCAGGCGCCGTACAACCTCGTCAAGGAAGTTGCTGCGACGGGTCGCTTGCCGGTCGTCAACTTTGCCGCCGGTGGCGTTGCGACGCCTGCTGATGCGGCGCTGATGATGCAGCTTGGTATGGATGGTGTGTTTGTTGGCTCGGGCATTTTCAAGAGCGGCAACCCCGTGCAGCGTGCCAAGGCAATGGTCCAGGCTGTGACCCATTTCAACGACCCCAAGATCCTCATGGACATTAGCAAGAACCTCGGCGAGGCCATGGTCGGTATCCAGGACCTGAAGGCGTCGTCCGTGAACTTTCGCGACCGCGAGGGTGGTCTCCACGGCACGTGGTAACTCCATTAGGGTAGCTTAACCAACCACCAGTGGTTACTTTAACGTTTGTATAGAATTGTCCTTTTTGCGGCAAGTATACTGTATCAGATTCGAATTCGATATCTCCGTAACCAGTCAGCCGTTTCAACTTGGTCTGGACGAAGCATTTATGGATGTGGTTGCTACGCCAGCCACTTTATGCTGGAAAGGCGAATGCATCCACTGCCGTTGGTAGAAGTCAACGTCACGACGGACGCGCAGATATGCTAACGAACAGTCACTGTGAAAAACCTGATAATGAGGTCCAAGATCAGTGTCGTGAGGCAATCTGCGCACTACAACACCGACTGCAGTTCAGCAAAAGCGGCGTAATCATCACGCCGACGCGCCAAAGCGTTGGCACGTTTAGTACAGTAGTGTGCGCCCGCTGCAAGAAGAACCTTGGCAGTTCCTTGACAGTTGAAGCAATTCCGTTGATTCGGTGGAGTGTTCCCTTTCAGATCTTCTTATTACAGTAGAAGATCTCATGAATAGTGATTCTACTGTCAACATGATCTTGATGTACACTGTATTAAGATATCTATCGTGTCACGTACCAGAGTGATGGGCAGACACAGACAATCGTCCTCACAAAAAAGACCTCGAAAGCTGCCCACCGGCTGGTCAGGTATTGTAACGGACACCAATTGCTGAGCTTATCATGTGACCGTCGCCGCGGGAACTCCACCATTCGGCAATTCTCCTTTGCGACCACAGTGCTTGTTTAGTTAGAGTCCTTTTCTATGCTGACCACACTACCGACAGTCGCAACCGTGACGGCGGCCGCCACCACGCTCTTCGTGCTCTACCTCGCGTACGTGCGGTCGGTCCGCTACCGTCGCCGCAAAGAGATCGAGGATTTGCCCGATCCGCTCGTCGCGGGCTTCCGCACGGGCCACCAAATTCAGTACGTATTACCCCTTTCACGCCGTAGCAGTGAGGTCCAGGAGATCTGACGTCTGTGTCTCTGTGACTAGGAAACTGATTTCGCAGGCCGAGTTCCCATTGATGTCCCAGAAGAGTCTCGAGTTTGGGCTCTTCCGTACGTACGGCATTCCGACCATCTCAAAGCTCCTTGCCTCGACCAAGCAACTGACCCACGAAGTCGGTCGCCGCTACGACGACACGGAGCTCTTGATCCGCGAAATGTACGAAAACGACGTCGACGATGTCGAGCGCGCAATGCTGGCCGTACGCCGCATGAACTTTATCCATTCCCAGTACACCATCAGCCAAGGCGACTATCTCTATACGCTCAGCGTCTTTGTGTGCGAGCCGCTGCGATGGATCGACCGCTTTGAGTGGCGCAAACTGACCGAGAAAGAACGCAACGGCTTCTACGTCTACTGGCGCGAGATTGGCATCCGTATGGGCATTAAAAACATCCCGCCGTCGGTCGATGCATTCATGAAGTTTAACGAGGTGCGTTTGTTTTCTTATATGGCGATCCACCTCCACACATACTCATACGGTTATGGGATACGATAGGAGTACGAGGCCAAGTACATGAAGTATGCGAAATCGAACCGCCAGGTCGCCGACGGTACGGTCGGACTATTCCTCTCGATTGTCCCGCAGCTCCCAGGACTTCATGGGGCCGCCGACGCCGTCGTCCGCGCGCTCATGGACCAGCGGCTCCTTGATGCCTTCCGCATGGAGCGTGCACCCGAGTGGCTTGAGAAGTTTATGCGAAACGCGCTATTTGTGCGTGCGTTTGTGATCCGCCACATGTGTTTGCCGCGTGCGACACTGAACCGCCGCACGCCCGCGCAGCCCATGGACAACAAGACTCCGACACGCTACTGTCCGCTGTACAACATGTACGAAGAGACCTACCCTGACGGATACACCATTGACACCCTTGGCCCCAAAAAGTTTGCCAGTGATCAGACGCTCGGCGTGGTCCATGAACGCCAAGCCGACTCGATCGCTACCGACGATACCGACTCGACCGCCAGTGAGGATACCGCTGCGTCTTCGTAGATGTTTTATTGCATAGGAAAATCATCGGTGTAGATAGTAAGCCTTTTTTTGCCTATGTAAGAGGTGCGATGTAAATGAAAAAAGTTCGTTCGAGTATTTCAGGTATCGATATGGACAAGGTCACGCAATGAATAGTGATTCCACAGTTCGGTGGCAATTCACTCAGACGCGACCTGGGGCAGCGTCCCATACTCGGGCTTCGATACAGCGTCGCCTGCACGCTTGCCGTTCTGCAGCAGCACGTGGCGGGCTACGACCGCCACAAACACAATGACGAGCGCGGCAAACAGCAGCCACAACAGTACGTGGAGACCATTGCCAGCGGCCGCCGGCGTCGAGCCGCCGCCACCATTCAGCGAGTCGACAAACGGACGCAGCGAGTCGGCAACGCACTCGTGCTTGAGCGTCTCGCCAATGAGAGTCTTGAACTTGTCGAATGGACACACGGTCACTGTCGCCCCATCGGCTTGAAGCTCATCGTATGCGCAGAACGGAATCGAGATGGGCACGACGTCGGGGCTCTACAGGTACATGATCATAGAGCTACTGTCAGCGAGACAGAGTGAAGATATATGAGACAACAGCACGAACGTTGGAGTGGGAGAGCGATTCGCCGTGGCGCATTTGCTCTGGTGTGGCCGTGACAAAGAAGGCCTTGATAAAGTGGCGCACGGCCGTTGGCTCGGGACTGGCTTTCGAGTTGCCACCCAGGCGACGGCGGGCGATCGAAGTGCTGTTCGATGCAGCGGCTATGCCGACGTGACTTGGTGGTGTGCGTTCGTGGAGCTCAAAAAGCAGCATTCCGCCTGGTGTCGCTTGGTGCGGGTGCCACCCACGGGCATACCATTGCAGTCTATAAGGGCACACACATTGAACGTACAGAGTAAGTCTCTCTTCCTCTCCCTAGAGAATAACCCACTTTGCTCACCGCAGAAGATTCCGCAGGTAGAGGATGTTGATATCGTGGCCGGCATAAAACAGAAATCGATTCTGCGCGCCAGGGGCAAGGGTCGGGCCGTCCTTATTGTCTGGGAGCGTAATGTTCTGGCCGGTCGCACGCTGCTCCATGCTCGCTGTGATATGGGCGAGCAGCGTCGCCCCGAAATTGGCGGCGTTCACATCATTCGTGATGAGGTCCATGTGGGCTTCGTGGAGCTTTGACAGCTCTTTGATTTTGGTGAATGAGACGTGACGCGGCAGCGTCATGTTGTTGAGTGCTTGGAGCATGAGGAACTCGGTAAAGTACTCAGCACTCGACAGCGTATCTTTCCACGGCTGGTAGAACGCGCCACTCCAGACCGGTGGAATGTCAAAGAACGAACATTCGGGATGCGACGCGTTTGGCTCGTTGGTAGGTGATGACGGTGGGTGGATGTCGCACACGGGCGGTGCACAGCAGCCGAGCAAGCGGTTGATTTCATGGATCTCGTTTCGGTTCTCGTGAATCAGGTTGCGGCAGTCTGGTGCCCCGACAATACCATTGTAGACTGGACACAATAGGCAGACCAGTCACTCATATCATTCTGGTAAAGTATCACTGCAACACGCAACCATACCTGTGCGCGAGCAGACTGGACACGTTGCGGTTGGGTCTTGCCCTTGCTCAAAGAGCAGGCGCGTGTCGGCTGTGATCGGCGACGTGTTCTTGCACGCCGCAAAAGCGCTGCCCACGAACGCCTGGGCCGTGAGCTGTGCAGAAGAGACAATAGTCAAGAGCTGATGGATGCAAGCAATATCATATCAAAGTACGAAAACGTAATACGCAGCATACATTGTCACGCTGGTTGTCGTCGGCGTAGGCGTACAATTGTTCACATGGCGTATCGTGGATGAACTTTTCATACAAGTGCTTGCTGAAATACTAATGAAAACGATACATCGTGGGTTAGATCTTAGGCGACCGAGGAGCCTATGGAGAGTACGCTTGTGCACGCACTTCGCCCATGTGTTCAATGAGTTTGTAGCCATGTTTTGTGAGCTTGGGTGACACGGTCTCACTGGGATCGTCGGTCTCCGAGGTCCCCCAATCCACTGCGCGCAATGGCAGATCGATATCGGGGTTGCCTACGTATTGGTCGATGATGTCTTGCTGTGGTATATCCGTGCCGAGTCCGTACGGACCGCGCACACCGTGGCGCGACACCACAATGACCTACGGATCAGAATTTAGTTAAAAATCTCTCTATCTATACACATAGTCAGTCATACGGTACCTGCTTGAGGGTCGACTCTGCCTGTGCGTTGCGCGTCGCGCCAAGCACCACTGTCGTTGCGATAAACGCTAGCTTCATCGTGATGACCATGGCGTTCGTCGGGCAGTTCAGCTGGACGAAAGGAAGGATACGGAGATCATCATGCTCGACTAAGTACGAAGACCACACAGCTGATAATTTCGGCAAAGTACGATATCGACACGACTAATCGTGTTCCCTCTTAGGTTCGAAAATTGAATACCGGTATTCACATCCTCACCTGTTGTAGGCGGCTAGATTGCCGTTATTAGTCTTTGCAGTTCGCAACTACACATCTCTCACCATGACATGAGTTTTCGCCCAGCAGCTCGTGGCAATTCCAGCAATCGTTGATGTCTGGGCTAATGAGGCTTTGCGGCGTTCATGGCAATGAAAAAGTATGCGTCATCGCCATGTATCTATGTCTCGGACAGTACACATGCTATCTACTGGGTGGAGGGTCCATCAGCGCGCAGCAAAACGTAGGGGCGTTTGGCCGCCCAGCCATGCGTCCGCACAGCGAGCAGCTGAGCACTCACTCCACTATTGCACGGTGTCCACAAAAGCAACAGTGAGTCTTCCTGCCACTATAGTGGCCTGGTATCCAAACCACACAATTCATTGGACGATATCTGGACAGTCCTGTGAACCCACGAATCGTTAATTTTCCAGATCGTTTGTGTGGAGCAGAGCACATGGATGTCTGGAGTCAAACTGACACGTGGCCTTCGCTTCACAGAGGGCAAGGCTATAATAGGCTCCACGCCACAAAGCCCACAGCTTGCGATGCATGAAAGACCATTGCAGGAGAAAAAAGAGAACTCATCTCGCTGCAGGATTCCCACTGCCCGCGCTTCGCTTCGACATGGATCTTTCATCGTTCCATATTTCCCCCACTTTCTTCGCCTTCGTTCCTAATTTTTCAGAATTCGTTCCTTTTTTGTGGGAGATGTTCCTAAATTATCGTGATGGATGAGGATGTGTCATCCTGGATATTTGATGACGAAGGATCAAACGAATGCCAGTTGCTGGGAACAGCTTGGTGACCACGCTGTTTGCTCGGCCACCAAAAAGTTGGTCGCCTAGAACACTCATACGCAGTGGTCAAGCATGATGGTTGTGCAGACCACACGCTGGTAACAATCGTATGGTCTGCATAACCCCTATGAGTGGACGGTACTATACTAGACCGAAGAGCCTGCTCCCAGCAGCTCGCCCAGATGCGTTCGTGGTGGTGCCTATGCTGGATGCCTTGTCGCATGCGACCTTACGTGGACACACCGCTGCTGTGTGCTTGGAGCCCATCCATTCAGATAGTCCACGAGCCAAACCTACTGTACGTGCTCGTATGGTGGCTCTCTAATCACTCTGCGGAGTGCTTCACCACCTGCATCTCGCATGCACGTTCCCATGCCCACATGGAGGAATTCGGCGCGACTCCACAAGGACATGGCTGATCAAGCTAGAGTCGGCAAGTGACATACAACTTCGCCATCGTGCGTCTCCACAGGCGAGGGGAAATGCCAAAGTGGAAGAGCGAGTGCTGCCACCGGACCTCGGGTCATCATTCCCACCGTAACGACTGCACCACCAAGACGCTTTTTCCACATCAGATCAGGGTGAAGGGCCCGAGCCAGCACAGTCCTGTCACGGTGGGCCACCACATTGACCAGTCAGCTTCCCAGCTGACTCGAAGGCGCTGATCTGGATGGCTGCATCAAGTATTTATTCTCACAGATTCTGGAGAAAAGCAATTTGGTATGAACTGAAATGTTCGCTGTTTTCTACCGATCCTGAAATTAATTTGCAGAGGTACTCGCTGGCGCCAGCTGGAAGCTGGTCACACGGTCCGACCCACAAATTTCGTTGTGGTGACCCACACCCCTAATCGAAGGATGGTGGCCCGGCCTTGCCAGCCGCAGCCATTGCACACTCTGGCTTGTGTGGGCGGCTTGACCGGCACCACGCCAGTGCGACAGACATCAGACCCAGCGCCGGTTCCTTGATTCCCACTGGAAATGCATGGAAACGTTGAAGCCGCGTTTGTGGCGAAACCAAAACCAACTGGACCAACACCTATTATCGTAATTGTCTGGACAGCTCGTAATTCTCTGGACAGCTAGGTCGGTCCAGCATTTCCAGATTTTCCCACATTCTCCCACCCACACTCATTCGCGAAATGTCTTCGTGCCTCGCGACCGCGATGATGCTCCCGACCATTTCGGACCGCGCTCAGCTCAAGCGCGTGCGCTCGTCCTCGCTCGCCGCTCTCACAGAGCCGCTCAAATCAGCGCTTAAGACCTGCAAACGCGAACGCGAACTTGACAGCGAGAGCGCCTCGTCGCCCCGCACTCCGTGCGACATGGTCGTGTCGGTCGATGCTCGCGTCGCTAGCCTCACAATCAACGCGAGCGTACCGAGCTGCGAAGGGCTGCGCAATGCCTTGGCGTTTCTCCACAAGTCGCGCCAGCACGCGATGCTTTTGATGATCCAGAACCACTGGGACCGCGCCATGAGCGTCTTGGAAAAAGTCGAGAACGCATCGGAAAGCGTATCGTCGCAGCGCCGCAAGCTCGTGCTCGAGCACGCCAACCACGTGCACCGCAGCACTGCGCCGTTGTCGCCTACGCCGGTCAAGCAGTCAGTTCGATTCATCGACGATGTTTGCGTGGCCGACGCCCCTGAGATGGACCGCACGGCGTCCGAGGTCCAGTCGCCCGTGCGCGAAGAAATGCTCGTGCTCCGGGCCTCGCGGACAATTCCGAGCGAAAATTACTCGGAGCTCTGGGTCTAAAACAGCAGCATAGACGATTGAAGTCTTATTCACGCCAGCACTCCCTCCCAACTCCCCACCTCCCTGGTCACAGTACATGCTAGAGTGACCAGCCACTACGAGCGCACGGCACGCTCTCTTCCTTATTTAATCTTCGCCCGCGGCACACCGTACAGTAATTCTTCGAAGAACACAACCAATTCGTTCTCACATTCCATCTCCACTCAATCATGATCTTTGCTTTTCTCCTCCCTACTTAACACGCAGGGTCTAGAGGACCACTCAACGGAAGGGACCCAAAACGAATCGAAGCGTCGTTATCGTCTACCAGCTCAGATCCGTTACGTTGTCTCTATATATACACGCCATAAACCCCGTCGATTGGATGATCTCAGCTTCTTCTCTCCCCTTGAAACCGAGACGAAACCCATCCGCAAGCTGCCTTCGATCCCCCGCAGATACCAGAGGCAGAGACGTCAGTCGGCAAGTCCACCAAGGACACCAGCACGCAAGCGAGAGAGAGAGAGAGAGAGAGAACCTAATTATGACTGGCGCCGACGTCCAAGTCGAAGCGCTCGTGTCGACCAACAGCCATGAGTGGGAACTGTCGCTCTACTTTGCGACGTTTCTCATTCTTCTCATGGTCGGCATTATCGTGAGCAACTACACGGCGCACAAATGGCATCTCCACTGGCTCCCCGAAGCCGCCGGTATGAATACAAAGAGAGTCATTTATGGGGAATCACTTGGTTGATTGTTCTTGCCTTCTCTATAGCGGTGATCATGGTCGGCGCTGGGGCGAGTCTATTGTGTATGCTCAAGTCGGACTCGATCTCGACGTCGCTCATGGAGTTTGACGCCAACATGTTTTTTGTTGGGCTGTTGCCCCCGATCATTTTCAACTCGGGGTACACTATGAAGCGTCGGTATTTTTTCGAGAACATCACGCCGATCCTCACGTACTCGATCTTTGGGACCATGATCATGAGCATTGCCACGGGTTCACTCATGTACATCGTGGGCTGCTTTGGTTGGACGACCAAGCTCTCGCTCGCCGAGAGCTTGACGTTTGGCTCGCTCATCAGTGCGACTGACACGGTCTCGACGCTCGCAGTGTTTGCGGAACTCCACGTCGACCCAACGCTGTTTTACCTAGTGTTTGGCGAGAGCTCGCTGAATGATGCCGTTGCGATCTGTCTCTTCACGACGTTCTCCAAGTTTATCGGGTATACGTACTCGGCGACACCCATGTTCTTTGCATTGATCGAATTTGCGCTCGTGTTTATCGGCTCGACACTCATTGGGCTCTGCTCCGGCATGCTCGCGGCGATGATCTTCAAGCACTCGAATCTGCGCACGTGCCTGCTCCATGAAGTTGGCGTTTACGCGATGTTTGCGTACTTGCCGTTCCTCGCTGCCCAGATCTTGGAAATGTCGGGTGTCGTCGCGATTATTTTCGCTGGCATTTCGATGAAACACTACGCGGCGCCCAACCTCACGCCCGAAGCCCAGGAAGTGTACGCTCCGCTGTTGGATCTCGATAGGTTCTTTGGCAAGAAGCTTACTGTCTCTAACTGTGTATTAGGTGCTCGCGATTGTTTAACACGGTGGCTCACATGACTGAGACCGCCGTCTTCTTGAGTACGTCATCCAACAGAGTTGGACACCTGGCCCAGTGCACTGACTTGGGCATTTTATATCATGCAGACCTCGGCTTGACGGTGTTTGCGCTCCGTACGGGCTACAGCTTTTCGTTCATTTTCTGGACTGCGTGTTTTTGCCTGCTCGGCCGTGCGTGCCACGTGTACCCGCTCACGGCGCTTCTCAACTTGGGGCCGCGCAAGAGCAATCCCATTACCATGAATCAACAACACATGATCTGGTACAGCGGCTTGCGCGGCGCCGTAGCCTTTGCACTCGCCAAGAACTTTCCCGGCGAAAAGCAGAACGAAGTGCTGGCGACGACCATGATCATTATCTTTCTTTCAATCTTTGTCATGGGCGGCGGCACCGTCGCGATGCTCAAGAAGTTGGACATTCCGCGTTTGACGGTACGGTGTCTCCCTTGAGAGTATTTATACTGGCACAGTACTAACCCAAATTCCGGGTATTGTAATAGGTGGAAGAAGAGATTGCGCTGGACAAGAGCGTGCGTCCCCACAAGAACATGCACTTGCTCCAGTTTGACAATAAGTACCTCATCCCGCTGCTCACGAATTTGTGCCACTATGGCGACAGCGACAGCCCGCAGCGTCCACCGCGCAAGAGCTTCCCGCACGACGACGAAGCCGATGGCGACGAGGTCATTGAAGTCGTGCGACGGGACGTTAACGTCCATTAATCCACGCTCGTGTCATACACAACGCTGCCACCCTTAATCCACACCAACCAACCTTAATCACGCCACGGACAGTGAGTGGAGCGCCGGCTTCTCAGTACATACACAGTCTTTCTTTCTCTCTTCGTCTAAGTCCAGTCCAGTCGATGGTCCGGCTCCAATGAAGCGGCAACCCAGATTCGATCGCTCATCGTTAGCCGAGCCATGGACAAATCGGACACATCACGTTGTGAACCAAGACTGGCGACAGCGGCATCACCTGCAACATGGCTACAATTTGCAACCAATGTACTGGTTCCTCTCGACCACGGAGATGGACAATTGACATGTCTCTTTTGGTACACTGCCCTGTCTCCATAAACCCATCTTACTTCAGTAACCGCGTGTCAGTTGGTCGTCGCCAGTTGGTAACTCGCACGTGGCACCTAGCCCGAAGTACGGGTTTTATCCAATTAGACGAAACAATGCATGCGAAAACATCTGGGTTTTGGCCAGTCTTCAGGGATTCGTTGTGCCGGACCATACTGGGCTGTCTGTATGCATTTCCCACGGGTGGGTAAACCTGTGCATTATTCGGTCGCACCACCAAGCACAAGGCAACGATAGAAGGGACCATCTCGTAACGCGGCGACGGCGCGAGCTTCACAACGACCACGAGAGAGAGAGAGAGAGAGAGAGTAAGAGAATACGGTAGCGGACCCGAGAGCGAGAGAGAGAGCGAGAGCGAGAGGGAGAAGGAGAAGGGGCGAGCGGGAGGCGACGGCTTCTTGGTCAGTTAGTTCCATTGACGCCGCGCAAGGCACAACGCGAAGCGAAACGAATTGAAAGCGACACCATCGGCAACTTGGAACCCATGTGGGACAGCCATGGCGACGGCATTCATGCGCAACTGCTACAGCAGCAAGCACAGGCCGAGGATGAGCAGCGGCTCGAGGCGGTCGTGGAAGAGGCCTTTGAAGTGCAGACGTACCAGCCGTTCCACGGCTGGGTCTACGATCGCTTTTGTGATCGGAGCGGCAACACCTTCCCTGCGCTATCGGAAGCGGCAGCAGAAGTCTCCGGCGATGCCAAGCTGAATGCACTGAAAGAAGACGACGTCGAGAACATGGAGATTGGGGTCTTGCCGAGTAGCGAGTGGATGTGGAGCCATCCTTGGTTGCCCGAGTACACACACTGCGACGAAGAAGGGTGGACATACGGCTCGACAATCGCGCGCATCAATCGCCGCTTAGCCGAAGGCACGTCCAAGATCAAGCGAGAGTACTTCCATTTTGTACGGCGGAGACGGTGGATCCGCACGCGCGTTAAGAAACCGACGACACCACTGGTATTGCCCGACAATGGAGTCGCGACCGGCGCGAGCATGAGCATGAGCGATCCGGGTGGAGACGATGCCAGCAGCGGCGAGTTACTGTTTACCGAGACGTCGACTGCCTCGACCGTGAATCGGTACTATCGCGAGCACAGCAATTCCCTCTTTGCGCAGATTCGAATGAGCTCACCGTCGACGGCTGCCTTGTCACACTGCACCAAAGTGCGGTTCTCCGACGACGACGTCCTGCGCGAAGGCTGGTTGGGGATGCGCGGCACGATCTCGCGCAGTTGGAAGCTTCGGTACTTTATTCTGCGACGCGATACCAGCGCGTTGGTGTGTCTGCGCGACCGTGCATCGCTTGTGGCCGTAAGCGTCATCCCCATTGACAAGCACACATCGACGTTTCCCGAGAGCTCACTCAATCCCGACCAATTCCAATTCCTCGTTATCCAAGGGCAGCATCGCATTCGCCTCAATGCGGTCGATGAGAAAAACCGCGAGAATTGGTTAGTCGCCCTCAATGAACTCATTGTGCGTAAGCGTCCGTCGTTTGACGCGTCGTCTGAAGCCGAAGATTCCGATAGCGTGTACAATGGCGGCATGGGCAGTGCCCGCGTTGGTTCAGCGCGAGCCCTCCGTCGCATGCGGTCGTCGCTTGCCTCGGACGATGGACATCCTTCTAGCTGGCATCATCGTAGTCTCTCACGAAGACCATCGGGCTCGCTGAGCGAGCCCTCGGTTCGCGATCCCAAGAAAAAGAAACGGGCGTGGCGGCCGTACAAGCTCATCGCCTCGACCATGCACGGTCGACGCGAGGTCGACAACGAAGTTCGTGCCAAGTACCTTGTCGAGTCTGAAGAAGAATTCTCCGATCTGCTGCGCGTCGCCAAGGACTTTTTGGAGGTCAATATTGATATCCTAGAAGACAACCTCCGCGTCGCCGAGCACGTGCTCACGTCGGCAGTCGTGCGCGTCCCACAAGACGAGCTCAACAAGCTCCGCGACGAAGTGAATGCCAGTATCAACCAAATGGCCGAGCGGCAGGAGAAAATGATTCGCACAGGCCATGCGAACGTTCTCCAGTGCAATATTCTGCGCAAGGCTTTGTATACCGAAGTGCTACGGCTGACCGAGACCACGCTGTCGTTCGCACCACCTGTGGGCCAAGCGACCGTGAAAAAAGTAGCGCCCGAATCACCATCTAAGCGTCGGATCCCGACCGACTGGTACATGGGGCCACCATTAGTCGAAGATGCCGAGACGTCCGAAAAGACCAACCTCATAGAAGCCCGATCCGTATTGGCGAAATCGTTTGAACTATCGGGCTCGGATTCGACCTCGACAACAAATCTCACGTCACTTCGTCGCGCACGTCTGTCCCTCGATTCCGGCCTGAGCTCGTTTTTGAATCCGACTCCATTGGTCTCGCTCACCACGACATTTGCGGGCAAAAGCGAACCCGTGTCGATCCGCGCGTTCCGTCCGCTGCCCTCCTCCATATCCGAGGGGCACATGGAACTGCCGGACGGTGTGAATGGCTATGTGTTTTTAGTGCACGAGCACGATCTCGGGTCGCTCATTTCGTTTACGCTGTGTTCACAAGCGTATGTCCACTCGCTCGAATCGCTGTTTGAAGATGCTTTGGACCTCGCTGTGGAATTGCGAGCCGAAGAGCAGAGCATGGGAGCTGAGTCCGAAACAGTGGATCAGCCGCGCACAGAAAGCATCTCGGACGCGACCGAGCTCATGTACCTCAACAAGCTTCGCTACACCACGGGCGCGGAGCATACCGAAGTCAAGTTTGCATACGACAGTGGCCCGACCAAGCACGAGTTTCGATGCATGTCGTTCTTTGCGGCCGAGTTCCACTCGCTCCGAGCGTTATCGGGCCACGGCAATGTCGATTTTCTTTGTTCGTTGGCCCGTAGCAAGCGGTGGGAGGCATCAGGCGGCAAGTCTGGTGCGTTCTTTTCGATGGTACGTTCTCTCTTGACTAATCTATGTTCGGCATGGGCTGACGATTGCGTATGACAGTCGCACGACAAACGATACGTGTTGAAGGGGATTCCCGTGAGCGAGTTCAACATGTTTTTGCACATGGCCCCGCACTACTTCAAGTTTATGTCGAAACTCATGAAGACCAACACCCCAACAGTCATCACCAAGATTCTCGGCTTGTACAAGGTGACCTACCAGCGGCGGCTCCATCGGCATTCGACGTATGTTGTCGTGATGGAGAACATTACGTACGGTTTTCCGCCAGGCCAAACGTACGATATAAAAGGAATCACGCGGCGTCGGTACTCCGGGCCGGGCGACGAGAATTCCGTGGGCGGCGAAGTGCCGCGGCGCATGATCCACAACCTTCCAGTCTTACTGGATGGGAATCTCATGGACCGGATCCCGATCCCTGTCCGGAAAGCTGACTTGGACATTGTTGAGACTGCGTTCCAGAATGATACCGGCTTCCTCTGTCGCGCTGGTGTCATCGACTATTCTTTGGTACGTTTTTTATTGTCTGGCCATTGCTGGAGTCTTTCAACTAATGGTCACTTAATTTCTATAGATCATGGTGTTTGACGAAGAGCGACGGCGCGTCGTTGTCGGACTCATCGACTATTTACACCAGTTTGATCTCTTGAAGAAAATGGAGTCGACCTCCAAGGCCAGTCTGACCTTTCGTAATCCCACCATCGTGAGCCCACCGTCGTATCGGACACGCTTTGTCAACGCGATGCACCGATACCTCGTGGGCATCGAGCTCGAACTGGAGCTTCGGATGTGCCACCGACCGGGTCCGACCAAAGGTAAGCATTTGGCCACAACCTCAACTACTGCGATTCCAAACGGCGTTGGATCCTCTACTACTATCACGCATCCGAATTCGATCCGTGGCGAGTTTCACGAATGGAAGTTGAAGGTGCCATCTCAATCAAAAGCCAAACGCGCCTTCTCGGACGGTGGACCGTTCGCCGAGCGTGTAGCCGACTTGGATCCGTGCAACGACCACGCCCACAGCGACGGCGAAAGTCGACGGTCGGCGTCCTCGGACGAGACGTGTTTTCGTGAATCGCCGCTGCCCGTGATCCGTGCCCTCATGCCACAAGACGAACGTCCTCGATAGCGAACTCCTTAGTGGTTTTCTGAAAACGTAAACTGCCATTAAATACGCGCCACCGCCCGGTACCACTACCAATTCCATCCTCCCTACTACGAACACGCATCCTACATACGCATCAAAACTGCTTTCTCGGTTTTGAAACCTCTTGTTTCCTACGACGGTACATGGCACATGCGGTAAAACACGTAGCGATCTTGGAACGTCGTCACGTTGTCCGCAATGGGCTCAATGATCTTCTCGTCCAACAGTGCTTGGCCTATCAGCACGGCGTCAATGAGTGACGTGCCAATGCGCAAGTCGCGGATCACATTCACAGCCTCGGCGCCGAGAAAGCAGCCCGTGAACCCCTTGTAAAACAGCAATTTGTTCTTGTGCTCAAAGACCTTCTGGAGCACCCGCGCCAGAATCACCAAAGTCTCGTCGGTCACAAGTGCGTGCACTTCGCACGACGCTTCGGAGAAATCGTACTCGGCGCTTGCGGCCGATTCACGAGAGAGCACCGACTCGCGGTAGTTGCTGGCGTTGACCGACATGCGACGGCCGGGCTCGGGCTGGCTGACGTCCAGTGCGTCGTGGTCAATAGCTTTCGTAAAGCGGTAAAAGTTGCTCGTGTTGTTGTGGAGCTGGTCGTCGGTGCGCGAGACGTGCTCGATAAACCCTAGGCGCACGAGAATGTGACCAAAACGCAACGCGTGGGTCTGGTCGTCCGCAAACCCTGTGAGCACCATGTCGCGCACGACGTCGCTGCCCACAAAGGTGTCTTTGAAAAAGCTAAAGCGCGAGTGACGCGTCTTGATTTCGACCGACGAGTGCAAGAACCGGGTCAGTGCCATGAAAAACTCGGTCGGGAGACCGTCGTGGAACGCGATCGTAATGTTCTTGAGCCGCTCGAGCCGCGCTTCTTTGAAAGGCGGGACCTCTTCGTCGCCGCCGCCAAACGTACTGTCGTCGTCGTCGTCGTCAATATCCGAGAGCTCGCCGTCGCGCCGGAGCTGCTGGGCATGGTCGTGCTGGTCGAGCGACGCCCCGAGGTCGCTGCGGCTGCTGCTGCTCACGAGCCGGTCCGTGTCCGGCTCGCCGCGGCTCGAGCCGAGCTCGAGCTCGCTCACACTCGTGCTGTCCTCGGTCGAGCTTGTCGACTCGGTCGAACCGGTAGACCGGTCGCCCACAGGGTCTTCCGAGATCGTGCTGCTGTAGCTGCCTGGGTGGAGACGCATGTGATTTCCATCAGCGATCGGTGCCTCGTCGAGGCTGGAGCTCGTACGTGAGAGCGTACGACCGCCCGCACTCCCACGCCGCGGCGGTCCATTCTTGTCGAACTGTTTAAAGTCGACAAACGGCTCCATGGACTCGCGAATCTTGACGATTTTGTCGAGTGCCATGTTCGTGCGCTGGAGCAGCGCGCGGATCTCGTCGGTCGAGGTGCGACGCGGTCGTGTAATCGGCAGTACGGCCGGCAGGCCATTAAGCGTCGTGTCGCGCGCGCCCATGATAATGGAAGCACCCATGGTCGTGTCGCGCATGTAAGTGTCGCGCGACGAGTGGAGCGGAGGCGACGCCATGGCAAAGCCGATGCCGCTCGGTCGAATGGGTTCGAGGCGAAGCGCGCTGTTCGAGCCGTCAATATCCACAACGTCGGCGACAGACGGACGCTGGTGGTAGTGCTGGTGGTTCTGGTAGTTCTGGTTCTCGCGTGGGACGAAGCCGTGATGATTGCCGCGGCCGCCACTGCCACGCTGCTGCATATTCCCAACCGTAATCACTCACTGTCCAGAGAAGAAAAAGAGAGCAAGCGGAGAGAAGACAGAGAGCGGGAACGCTGGTGGTGATCGCGGTCGAAACTCTCGTGGCGACTTTCTCACGCGACCGTGAATAGAAGCAGGCGTCGGTGCCAGCCGGGCACAGTCACTCCAAGTGCGTGGTCACTCGCAAGAGGTGTCTGCCCTCGCTTCTTCGCAGCTAATACCACTGGATGCGAAGAAGGTGGAACGCGCGGGTTCTCTGGATGCTCTGTGATCTGGATACCGGACACTATCCGGGAGAGGCGGGTGGGCAGGAGATGGAACGCTGACTGTTGACTGTGGTGGCCGTCCGGAGAAAGCTCTGCTCTCCGCCTTGTCAACAGCAAACTCTAGTCAAAACAGCAGTCAGGAACGTATTGGGGACACAAATCGTCCGATGCATGAAACGCTGGTCGAGTCGGAAAAAAGTCCAGCCGCTGAGTGGCAAAACGGCCGTTGATTGGCTGAAACTCTCAACCAGATGGAGTTGACACCCGCCTCAAACGCTGAACCAGATCGCTACATTGTGCGAACTGGTGTCTGGTTACATCGCCAGCGTAACCTACCAACTTAAGGTAATAGCTTGATGAATGTTGAAAGTGGCGTCAGAAAGTGGTGAAGTCGTCGATGTTTCGTGCTCGACGAGATGCCAGTATTTCGACTGTGCTGTCAGCATTGCTGAACGAATGGTGTACTGAAGGCAAGATGTAGACGGTCGCATTGGCCATTGCTGTGCAAAGGGCCAAGACTCTGAACAGTGATGGTTAAGTCTATGCTGTAGCAATCCATTTACGCCACGTTTCCGCAACATAGCGTACCAAACATCCGTCTATTTACGTTGCTTTTCCGCAACATAGCACGTCACGCAACTTGCACGCACCATAACTATCGCCGTTATGTCGGTTTCTTCGGTGGTGCTGGTGATCTTCTTCCTTCAACTTGGAAAAGAACACCCACGAGAAAACCGCGACATCACACATCCGCCACCACCACAATTGCGGCCCATGGCGCCGCCGCCCGTCCAAGTTCCACCGCCGTCCACCAGCGATGCGCTGACGTCGCCATCGCAAAAAAAGAAGCGCAAGAAACGCCGCCGTGGTCAGTCGCCGGTCGCCCTACAGCGAACCGTAACGGCGCCTGTATCAAATGCCAACCTTGCCGAAGAAGACCATGATGGTCATGCGATTGCAACGCAAGGCGCCACTGTAAAGGACTCATCCAATGGGGAACCTTCTCTGCAGCCACACGATCTTGTAGGCGGTTCAGCGGCCGAAGAGAGAGTCGGCAAGCGACCAAAGGCGGGCCATCCTGGCACCGCTGTCCAGGATCGCAATGGACATTCTTCGGCTTCGCCGCACGTCCAATCCGCGCACCATACGCCGCCGCCTCATCATGGATCTCTACCGCCTCGAAAGGACTCGGTCGCGTCTGTGCGGAGTCGCAGCTCGAGTGCCGCGACGTCGCCACGGCCGCGTGGCTTTAGTACGAGCTCATCCGAGTCGTCGTGTCTCCCACCGCCGCCGCTGCCAACCACCTCAGACTTGCTGATCGGCGCTGCAATGTACGACATTACAGGCCCTGCCGCCGAGGTTGGGATGTTTGGGTATGCAAAAGGCGGTCAATCGACCTCGGGCATCCACATGCGACTGCGGGCCCGCGCTTTTGCGTTTCTTCATGCGCCAACCAAGAAAGCTTGTGTCTACGTATGCTGCGACCTCGGCATGATCTCGGAGTGGGTCACACAGACCGTCATATCGCGTCTGGCCGTCCACAAGGCTTTGCCAAAATGCCTGTACACCCGCGAGAACGTGATGATCAGTGCTACCCACACGCACTGTGCACCGGGCGGTATGTCCCACTACTTTATTTACAGCATGCACCCACCGCTGCGCGGCGCCGATCGCCAGAATTTCGAGTGCGTTGTCGATGGCATTGTCCACGCCATTGTGCGAGCCCATACCAATTTGCAGCCGGGCTTTGTTCGCGTTGCCAAGGGCGACTGCCTCAATGCGTCAGTGAACCGATCGGAAGACGCCTATAATGCAAATCCAGAAAGCGAGCGCGCCAAATACAAGCACAATACCGACAA
This sequence comes from Pythium vanterpoolii, assembly GCA_023334535.1. Taxonomy (NCBI): domain Eukaryota; phylum Oomycota; class Peronosporomycetes; order Pythiales; family Pythiaceae; genus Pythium; species Pythium vanterpoolii. The sequence continues at coordinate 81,285 of JAADVD010000017.1, read as the reverse complement.
GGAGATGACGCTCTGGCGGTTCGACGGCGTCAATGGATTCCCAATTGGCATGATTAATTGGTACGACCATGATGAATCCTTAGCAGGGTATTGCCCTATTGGCCTGATGCTGCTGTGATCAATGTTAGGTTCGCGGTGCACCCCACGAGCATGGGCAACTGGTACACACTTATCACGGGTGACAACAAGGTGTGTTCACTAACCACTCGGCGTAGCCATGGAGATCTATCTGCCCGTCGGTACTAAGCACTGCAATGTCTTAGGGCTATGCGGCACACGTCTTTGAGCAAGAGCTTGGTACAAACCACTTGCTGGACCGGCCGCGCAGCTTTGTTGCGGCATTCGCGCAAAGTAATGAAGGCGACGTGAGCCCCAATATCTGCGGTCCGCGGCACCACGTGACGCAGCACAAGGACTTCGAGCGCATGTTGATTGTTGCGAATGCTCAGCTCAAGAAAGCCCGTGAACTGTATCGAAAAGCACTCTACACCCCAGCGATTGCTGGCCCCATCAAATTTGCCCATCAGTATGTCGAGTACGGCGATATCAAGCTGGTCGACAAGTGGCACATGCACGAAGAGTGTTCCGACGCGACGTCACCTGGTTGCATTGGTGTCTCGATGATTAGCGGCACAGCGTTTGACGGCCGTGGTGTCGAAGGTGTGCGTGAAGGGATTACGTGGGGTATGCTGCCCAATTTGACGACCGTTCCCGAGCTCCAAAGTTCCCAGAAAGAAAAGCCGGTGATTTTTCCGACCGCGAGCTATGGGCTGTCGCCCACAGTGCTGCCGCTTCAGCTGATTATCCTTGGCGATACACTGTCGCTCGCGGCGATCCCGTTCGAAGCCACGACCATGGCGGGCCGGCGGCTGCGGACATCGCTTCAGCAAATCCTCGTGGACGATCTTGGGCTTCCCGAAGCATCCGAGCCGGTGATATCCGGACTGAGCAATGCCTATTGCGGCTATCTAACGACACGCGAGGAGTATTCCGTCCAGCGGTACGAAGGTGCTTCGATGCACTTTGGCCCTAACCAACTATGTGCGACGCTGCAACAGTTTGAGGTCCTCGCCCACGCGGCGTGCCAGTCCAAGCGAGTCAAGTTTTCGACGTTGCCACCGCCAAAGATTACTGGCGTGGGTGTACTGGATTACAATTTACCTGTTGTCCACGATGGCCTGCTGCCGAATGCAACGTACGGCGGCGTGATTACGGACGTGCTTAGCGAGTATCGCCCCGGCTCGACTGTCACCGCAACCTTCCACGCCGCCCATCCAAAGAATAATCTACGGACCCAAGGCACGTTTCTTGAAGTGCATCGGTGGCTCGTGGATACTTCACGGAATGATGGCGGCGTGTGGGTTATGCACGCCGACGATGGCGATGCCAATACATTTTTTCACTGGCGACGATGCGGTACGTTTGCCTCGACCATCACCATGGAGTGGTGCATCCCTGACTCGACGATGCCGGGCAAGTATCGGTTAAAAGTCAATGGCGACTACAAGCGCTTCTTCACAGGCAGTGTGACCTCCTTCAGCGGCGTCTCGTCCATTTTTGAGATCGTATCGGCGACGACAGAGGACGAGAGTGGCGAGGACGGTACTTGGCAAGGTGCCGAGGAGGAAATTCAGGAGGATGAGACGGCAGCCAACGAGAACGGGGATGTGACGACCCTCAATTCAAAGCCTAACGGGCATGCGGAGGAATTACAGTAGAGCATCAGGTGTTATAGGAAGTGTAGAGCTGCTTGATAACGCTGCTAGGAAACGAGGGGTCAATTGACAAGTCACGTCTGGGCAGGGGAACCCGCATCGCGCAATAGGTGTTTGTCTCGTTGATCGGAAGACCCTGCATGTTGAGGGACTGATTCAAGGGAGAAAATGTAGCCAAGTACTCTCTTGTAAAGAGAATTCAGAATGGTAATAGCGCGCAGATGCTCATTACACTTCAAGACGCGTCGTGTGCTTGACGCGGGGAGATGCCACGCACGCACCAAAAACGTGTCACTTTCGCCTCATGAGTCGTTCGCGCGACTTACGTGTTCATAGTCATCGGAAGGATCCGTCAAAACTACCTCCAACGAGTTGATAGGCGACCTGTCTTCGCTCACTCGCATCTCCCCAAGCACCGGAATGAGTGGCGCTTATAAGGATTATCTGGACGATCATCGAAAGTGACTCCGCAGTGGAAACGCCGATCAAGTTCTCGGATTTTGTGGGTCAACTAAGACATCAAGGAAGTGGGGGACAATCTTGGATGGGGAAATAGACGACAGAGGTACTAAGCAAAGACACCCTTGACAAGGACGTGCATCGAACTAGTCCAGCGCACAAGACCGACGGGAACGAAATTGCGTGCACAGAAAAGTCGGCTGTCAATAATGCTGGCCGGCGATTGAAGAGAGGTGGATCGAGTAAGCGAAGAACGTTCGTTACGGAGAGCACGAGGGTGCGCATGCATGGGCGACGAAGGATTGAGGATGGCGCGAGTCGTATGACGAGTGTGCTTTAGTATCCAGAACGACTGGACGGGACGCTGTGTGAGGTGTCAATCTCCATCCACGATGGAGAGAGGATCTGCAGCTGTGGGTTGGACTATTTAGGCACATCCACGTTTAAGAACCCGATCTTCGGCAGCGTCGAGCTCTGCCCGTGGTTATGTGCTACTTGACAGGGCATGCTCTCTCCGCATTCGTCCGTCGCGATCGCGCTTACCGACCACCCCACACCTTCCTTTTGGTTTTGGGCTTGAACGTTTTCGGGAACACTCTGATCGGTTTCATGACGGCCCCAATAGCGAGTGGTGGGACATTTTTTGCAGCGTACATCAGCCGACGTCGTGGAGTAAGGGTCGGAGTCGTTTGTACACTGTTGCTGTTGCCAGCACTGCGAAAAACGTATTTTGGTGCAGTCTATCTATGGATAGTCATCTGTCGGTGGGGCATGTCTCCTTCACAGCGATCCCTTTACACTTCGCTCGCTCGCTCTGTGTGCTGTACTCTGTCTTACTAACGGCGCCGGCTCCTTCCGAGCGTCGACATGGAGCCGCAGCAATCCGATGCCCACGCAGACGATGGCGTCGATCCGCACTCGGCAAAGCCCAATGATGTCGAGTCCCAACAAGCGCCATTTGTCGAGTTTGATGCCCAGCAGTTTGCTGCGCTTTTGAAGAATCCGCTGATGGCGTACAGCTTTTCGTGGGACCCGCTGATGAAAGCGTTGGAGACGTTGGCCGCATCGATGGCGCGGCAACAACACACCCAAAAAGACAACAACAACGCCATGGATGAGATGCGCGAGCAGGTCGAAGCGTTGCGCGAGCGGTTGGATCGCTCGGACCAGCAGAAACAGGATCTTGCTACAACTGTCGCGCAGCTGCAAGATCAAGTGAGTGCTCTTAGCACCGAACTCCAGGCAGCCAAGCTCGACCAGGACGCCCAACGCGACGAGATCCAAAAGCTGAAAGAAGTGGAGGCTACTGCGCCCTCGCCTCCACCTGTGGTGGTGGCCGAGGATTCGGTAAACCCCGCGTACGCGAGCACCGAGGACTTGCAGACCGTCAAGCGCGCGCTCTCGACGCAATTGCGCCAGTCAATGTCGGCCGTGTTTGGTGATCAGTTTGTCGTGCACGACGGCGACGACGACGACGACGCATCGCCTTCAACGATCCTCACCAGCGACGTCTCGACGGAGAAGATCGCCATGAGGGAGGGTGAGGGGAATGGCAGCGCTGGAGGAGGCACGGAGGGAGAGGAAGGCGGAAGCCTCTCGCGCTCTCCGTCTCAAGTCGGAACAGGCGTCAGTGGCGTGTTGCGGACACCCCTGCCGGGCGTTCCATTTGCATCCGAGGCCATCGTCAATGCCGAACTCGCGAAACTGCGGGCACTGCAAGCAGCACTAGAAGCAAAGCTCGCCAAGCACAATGCGGCAATGGACTCGATCGACGACAAGCTGGGCTCGATGGATGCGCGTCTCGACGCCGCAGCGACGCTCCAGCAGAGACGCAACTCGACGCCGATGGTCACCAGCGGCCCCAGCACCGAAGTACTACAGCGACAAATTGATGACCTCAAGGACCAACAGAATTCGCTGCTCAAGCAGCTCCAAGACCACGCACAAGCAGCCGACAAACAGGCGTCGGGTTTGAAGGAGCTAGTCGCGACCCTGGACGATCTGGCCATGCAGCAAAAGATGCTGAGTGCCCAACCTGTCAGCAGTGGAGACGACACATCAAAAGCCGGTGGCGCCGACACGACCGGACCACCCCAGATGGATCTGTCGCTCGTGTTTTCCAAAATCGCTGACTTGCGCCGGGCGACCGACGCATCGATCGACCAGATCCAGCAGAATGTGCGCGACGCGGCAGACGCGACGACGGCCCAGCAAACGCAGCTCGATGCATTGCGCCACGCGACGCTATTTAACGAACAGCAAAAGCTCCGCTTGATGGAAGCGCGATTGGCACTACAGAAAGAATTGCTGGACCGCAACCAGACCAACCAAGAACGCACGAAACCACAGTTGACCGAGTGGAAAAAGCAACTCGAGCAGCTCGAGGAAAAACTTGTGCAGGGTTTCTGTGACCAAGATGCCAAGGACGAAATGGAGCAGCTCCAGCGCAACTACCACCGCACGATGCTCACGATGACACCACTCCTGAATGCGCCGCCGATGATTGCCGAGTCGCTCCAGACCCTCGCAGACGAAGTCAAGGACGTCTATAGCGGAACGCAGTCGGGTGTGCTTGCTGTGGTGCTCAGCAGTGTAAGCGGAGAGAAAACCCCTCGTGGCGGCGTCAGCGTCGACGACTTTACGACCAAATTGCGGTACATGGACGAAGAGATTGCCGCGACGCAACAAGTGAACGTCGTGACCGAGAAGAAGAACGATCCACTACTCAAGTCGCTCGACACCATGCGCGACAAGCTCGAGAGTTTGTGGTCACTCTGGCATCAGAACCTCATCAAAAAGAAGCGAGCCGACGAAGCCTCCTCTTCCACCACGACGACCCCACGAACCGACGTGGCGGCGGTGACGGCTGGCGTCTCGGCCGACGCGCTCCGCGATATCGAGCTTCGCTTGATGGGCGCCGTGCGGCGCATTAGTTCGCTCGAAGAAGACGTCGACCGTTTTGGTGCGCTGGTGAGTAGCCAGCAACAGGATGCAGGGGGAACGAATCGCACGAGTGCCGACGACATGGCCAAGCTGCGGAAAGATATGCAAGCCGAGCTCCATCGCCTGTCAACGGCGCTCGCGGGACTCCAGCTGCAGACAGCAACGCCGCTCGTGCCGACCGCACCGCCTACGCGAAGCCCCAACGCGTCCTCGTCGCCTGGCCGTAATGGCGACCTCGTCGGCGACCTCCATTCGCAAATGGTCAAGCGCAGCGGTAAAGACATTGACGGTCGCTTCTACGAAGACGGCGACGATGCCAGCAATGGCCACGGCGCCAACGCCCAGCGCACGACGTACGACGCATTGCTCAAAGACCTCACCAAGAAAGTCACGCAGGCCGTAATGCAGCTCGTCGAGAAATCGGGTGGCCACCGCCTTAACGGCGGCGGCCCCGCCGGTATCAACGCCAACCCCAACGTGAACTTCCGTGCGCTGCTGGAGAATTTCACCCAAAAATTCGACGACCGTCTCGACGATACGCGCGAGTTTACAATCGACGAACTGGCCAAGCTCCGTAAAGAGCTCCTCGACCTTCTCAAGGGCCGGCTCGAGACCGCGTTGCGCGATTTGCGGGCCGAGTTTATGATGATTTACTATCCGACGAACGCGGCCGGCGAACTCACGGGCGACTCGACGGCAGTGGGCACCAAGCCCATGATGTGCGTGGCGTGCAGTCGGCCCGTGCCCGTGTCTGGCGCGATCCGCGACGGCGCAACGTACCCGTCGGCTGAAATGATTGCCGAACAATCGAACGCCATGCTCCACGCCGAGCTCGAATACGACCGCAACGACGACGACTTTGTCTACCGTGCAGGGTTTAAAATGCCCGCCGACCGGTTCGTATTTGATTTACTACGCATTAGGGTATTGGGAGGCGTATTGCTGCTGACACGTAAGGACTTTTTATTGAGCACAGCAAGAGCATGACGCTGCCGTTCCTCGCCAACAACATTCGCAGCCGCATTGCGCTCAACAAGATCGATCGCAAGCCGCGCCGGCCTGCGCGACAGCATCCACAGGGGAACCCTGTGGACAACATTGTGCGCGAGGTACAATGCGATATGAGTGACCCATTCTATTACCAGATAACCTACTCATAATCTGTTGCGTCCGTAGGCTATGGACCTTGACCGGAAACAGCGTCAGCTCCTCGGGCATCCACCGTCGCCACCCAAGTAGATGGATGCACTGGCATAACACATTTCGTGTCTTATCAATCCACCTTTCGGTCTATTCTATCGGAGTCTCGAGCAAAATCTCGACAGGTCGATTGGGCACGTACCCCATGAAGCGTCTGGATCGCAGCTCGCCCTGGAGCGCACACAGCTGCGGCAGCGCCGCACCATACTTGTGAGACACGTCGTCCCACGCCATGGTCGGGTACACGAGCGTGCAAAACGTCCCCGACGCATGGCGCAGGCGAATATTCTTGACCGTCTCCGCTGCGGTCTTGCCGCCGCCGTGGTCCGACGCCTCGCGCTTCGAGTTGAATGTGAACACAGTCGCGTCCTGATACACCTCTGGCTCGCTCGCATCCTCGCTGGTAGTCGAAAAGAAATCGCGCGGTGGACGCGGCAGTGGAATCTGGAGAAAGTGCGACGCTTGTGGATCGCGCTGGTGGGCAAACACAACGCCAAAGTTGAGGGTGTCCGGCATAGTGGTGGTTGGCGCGTGTGCTGGAAACTCGATACAGAGAAAGTGGATGTGGTGGAGATGGTGGGGCAAAGTACTGTGTTGAAGCGTCACGTCACGCTCGATCGCATGGGCGAGTGTGTCGCTCTCGAATGTGTAAACTTCGTGCAGCGCCGCCATGGACGGCAGCACACGCACGCGTGTCGCCGCAAGAAATGGTGCGATCGCAGCCGCAGCCGCTGTTGCACGCGCCAGGGTCTCAGCCTGTGCCTGGGCGTTTGCGTCGGTCTTGTCCTGTGTACGACGGCGCTTTGTGGATTGCGTGTGCGAAGCCTCCTCGCTGGCACTGTTCTCATTCTCGTCGCTGTCGTCGTCTGCGTTGACATTGGCCAGCGGGTTCTTGCGCACGAGACTGGGAAAGCAAGCTCTCACATCGTGCAGCAACTGCACAGCGCACTCGCCGATCTCAAGCACTTGGATCGCAGGGCTCGCAGCGGTGGTACAGTCAGCAACAGTGGTGGCAGCCGGCAGCGGTAAAACGAGCAGTAGGCTGTGCGGCGAGGGCTTAACGCGGCCACCAAGACACGTGAGCTGCCGCACGGTGGATGCGCCAATGCCGGCGACCACGACCACGTCCTCAATAGGCAGCGCCGCCTTGGCATCGATGCGTAGCGCACGCCAATGCAGTGGCGGACTAGTACTATCCACAGCAACGTCACTCACAGCGTTTGAGCGATCGGAGGTGAACACAAGCATGGTGGCGGAGATCGGATGAAGATACGGGAATGACGTGAGATGGATACGAGGACGCAAGTGCGACATGCGTTAGGAACCGACACAGGTTATCTTTTCTCCACATCATAGTGATACATGTACATGCAGCAGTTCTAAGCGCTACAGTATGAAAGTACGAGACGCATCTACATAATACTTAGTGCTAAAGCTTTCGTCAGGCAGAAATCTCATTAAAATCGTCAGCGACCAATGCTGGTCTCCTACAAAAGGGTTGAAGGTTTGTAATCATTCGAAAGCCATGTATCTCTATGCTAGCGCAAAGTATTCTCCTTCGTCGATGATAGACGCACACGCATCTCTCCACTGCATCCCCATTGGGGCACAACGAGCGCAGGGGTAGACGCTCCGCGCTTCCGCCACCTCCGAGGATTGAACGCTGTTCGGCAAATGACAGTGTTGTCGAGCGAAGGATCCATCACAGAAGGTGAGCTCCCCACCAGTCGATTGGATAGAACTCTGTTTTCAAAAATAGGTGAATTGCGTACCAAACATGATCTGGTGGATGTTGGAAGGTTACACTGTAACCATTTACATCTGGACAGGCTGAGGGACGTATCCCAGCGGGCCGGGCAGAATGTTCTTCCCGCAAAAACCGGACTGGAAACCCGAAACCATGATTTTCCAATCCAAGGGAAACATACAGGTCCACAAGGGTTTGGTTTGATTTTTCTCATTGGCATTGCACATAACCTAATCATTATTAATAAATTCCGCCAATTATAGTGACTATATAGAGATAGGTCTAGGGTTCATGGGCAGATGCGATTGAATTTCGGAGGTGCGCCGTTCCCATTGATCTAGCGAGAGTCAGCCGCCGGCAAGGCCACTCGAGCCGACTGCTGTCGACACATCGAGCTGATAAACAGCATCGCCAACGCGCTTTGGTTCCATCCAGCCTGGAACGTCAATTCTAACAGACGGACCAGCGAAGGGGAACCGCATCCACGTGCCGGCCGCCAACACCAACACCAACGCGCATTTGTTGGCCCCGAGGAGAAGGCCTCGACATAGATCTTTGTTCGACCGCGAATACTCGTGGGGGTGTGCCGTGCGTGTGTCTCTCTTTTCCCCCTCGGTATCCGCTGTGTTGGTCTGAAGACCGAACCAACGTCAACCAGAGCCGTAGTCCCACGCGCTTACACGCCACGCCCGATCGATCGTGTCCACCCTGACTGACGCCTGTGGCGGCACGCCAACAAAAATCCATCAATAGCAGAAGCAACAAAATCACACCAGGAAGCACGGCGAGGCGAATCTGCGACAGCACGTTTACCACCGTTCTCAAAAAACAATCATCCAACGTCGGCGTTGGTGCATGCCATGCGCCGCAGCCGCGAGTCCTTCGAGGCGCATTCCGAGCGTCACCCCAGCGGCGGTCTGACGCCTTCACCACCATCGGGCATCTCGTTGCTGGAGAATCCCTACGACGCCAGCAACAGTGTCGAGTCAATTCCCGAGCTCTCGCCGGCCACGCCGCACCACAGCGAAGACGAAGACGGTCCATTTACGCCCGTGTTGGCGCACAACTTGGACTACCCCGACTCCAGTCGAAGCTACTTTATGAGTTCGTCCGTCAGCGACGTGGTCGAGACCGACGCCAAAAGCGACGCCGTTGGTAGCATTCCTCCTTCTACGGCCCAACCTGGTGGTGTTGGTGCTGGCGTTGGCGGGTCGCCAACAATAGGTCCCTTGTCCGAGCATGATGTCCAATTGTTGGATCTGGGGGAACTACCAACAAATACCAACAAAAACCAACAGGGCGGGCAAGTCGCGCCAGGAAACGGCAACTTCAACTCCAACGGCAACTTGATGCTCGACGACACTATGGCATCGGCGTCGGCGTCGCAGCCGCCGCTGGCGACCGCGGCGTCCACGGCGTCCGTGCTGGACATGCGCGACGTGACGATGATGGATCCGCCCGGGGTCGAGATCGACGGGGAAGAAGACGACGACGACGACGAGCGGTCGCTCATGAGCGACAACGACCGCGACGACAGCGACAGCGAAGGCGGCGACGTCGTGCAGCCGATTGCGCTGGACGCAATCGAGTTTCAAGTGGACCGTGCAAGCGTCACGCGCTCGGGCGTGATCCCTTGCTGCGTGTTTGTGGGCCGCGTCACGTGGGGCGAGATTGACTGGGAAGTGTATTTTGGCCAGAAGCAATTATTGCGGCTCCACGTGAGTTTGTTCTTCTACTTGGCGTTCCAGAAACAGCGCTTGCTGCCAAACGTAGTGCGCTTGCCGTGGACCATCTGGCGCGAGAAGCGTGCCGAGAAACGCGTCCACGACGCGCTCACGGTCCAGAATTACATTCGCGCCTTGCTGGCCGACGACGATCTGCGGAACTCGGATCCGCTTTTGAGTTTCTTGGAAGTGAGTCCGTCGCGTGCCATGTCGCGGTACGGGCCCTCGCTCAAGGAAGGGTACGTGCACATGCGCATGAACGGCGCGTTCCAGTTGCCGCTGTATACCTGCGTAAACCGCACGATCGAGGCGTTCTACCGCCATTTGTATCGCACGTGGATGCGGATCGCGTTCATTTCGGCGGTCGTGACGTTTATTCTGCCCATCAGTCTTTTGATTGTCACGACGCTGCCACGGTTTCTCTCGGGACAGAAGACGCTAGTGACCAACAGTGGCGAGAACGTCGAACAGAAAGCCGACGCTGGTCAAGTCGTGGTCGGGATTATCGCCGTGTGTTCACTCGTGTTCATTGCTGTCTTTGTATACAAGTTCTTTGACCACCGACTCGGCGTGATTCGGCGGTGGGTCGTGCTCAAGCCCAACTGCTTTGCGGCGTACCGTCGTCGAAGTGACAAGGAACCGAGCGAAGTGTTTTTGTTTGACAAGAACTTCACGGCCCGCAAAGGCAGCTACCGACAGGGCGTGTCGTGGATGCCCAGCGGCTTTGTGCTGGGCAGTCGCTCGGGCTTTATAGAGATTGATACCGGCCACTACTACACACGACTGACCATGTCAATCTCGCTCGCACTCATTTGCTGGGTCCTCGTCACGATCTCGTCGAGAATTTACGACTTTGAAGCCATGCCGTTTCGAGATGTCGGCGTTCCGATCACGGAGATCCCTGACTACCAAAACTGGACGTTGGCGGCCAACTCGACCGAGATGGGGTTGAGTGATTTATATTGTGGCTACTACTTCCGGTCGCCGGCGAACGCGACGGTGCACGTCAGTTCCGACATGGCAAATACCGTCATCACGACACTGCGCGATGGCTCAAACACGTCGACCATTTCCACGATTCAGTATTTTCTCGGTGATGATGTCGGATTTAGCATTGGTTTGCTGTCCAACAACATTCCGGCGGGTTCGCTCGTGGCCGTGGCTAAGAAAATTGATCTTGCGACGGACCGATTCCTGCCTTCTAACTATTCGCTCTCGGCAAAGGAAGTCGGTACGATCGACGTGACTGCGATCAAAGGCTCCTCGTTGCTGCAATTTAGTCCGACCTCGTACTTCTGTGCCATTCCGATCAAGATCGCACCGTTCAACTTTGAAGCCGTTGGGTACTACATTTTGATGCTGCTGGTTGGCGGCATGGTGTCGGCAACGTTTGGTCTCGCAATGAACTACCTGATTTCGTACTTTGGGCTGTGGCACGCCCACGTCCGTCGCGACCACTGGTATCGTTGCGTCAAGCGGCTCCAAAAAGTCAAGCGACAAGACACGGAACACCGGTATCGCTCATTCGCCCCGCAACATGTCAGTACGCTGCCTTCGTTTGACTGTTCCATCACGAGCAACCAGTCCACTAGTGCACCGCTCTCTGCTCGCACGAAAGCCTCCAGCGAAGGAAGTATCGATTCCTCGTCGTCGTTTGTCGCTCAGCCACCGCCGCCGTGCTCGGTTGCCTGGCACGTCGATGGAGAGGACACGTACGAAGCGATGTACAAGGCCATTAGCGAAGCTAAATTTGAGATTCTCATCGCGGGATGGTGGGTCACGCCCGATTTGTACTTGTTGCGACCGGGTCGGAAATTGCCACCACATACAGACGACAATGCCAAGAAGATGAATGAGACGCAACTGCGCAACCTGCTTTTGCTCAAGGCCGAACAAGGTGTGAAGATCAATGTGCTCATCTATCGCGAGGTCAAGCTCGCGCTCACGCTCAACAGCGCCTACACTAAGCGAAGTTTGATGCTGCATCCTAACATCCGCGTGCTACGTGATCCGATTTTCCAGATTCAGAGTTTGGGCTTCTGGTCTCACCATGAGAAGATTGTTTGCGTCGATCAATCGGTCGCGTTCGCCGGCGGTCTTGACCTGTGCTTTGGCCGCTACGATCATAGCGGCCATCCATTGAGTGATCCAGGAGGTGCAAACATTGAAGATCAAATGTGGCCGGGCAAGGATTACTCGAATCCGATCATCAAGGATTTTATCCGCGTCAACAAGCCATTCGAAGATCTCATCGACCGCGCGTCCCAGCCTCGCATGCCGTGGCACGATGTACATTGCAGTATCTCTGGCCCCGCAGTCCAAGATCTCGCGTATCACTTTATCCAGCGATGGAACTTTGTCTGCTCGAAGAACGATTACCAGTTGAGGACCGGGTGGTGTATTTGCTTTCGCTCGCGTCGATTCAAGATGCTACCCAAGTGTCTCCTGCCGATGGACTTTAACGGGTGGACGCTGCGCTATCCTTCATCTGGAAAGAATCCGGTGACAGCCGATGCGGTCTTGAAGGTGCCGATTGGCCGAGAAGACTCGGCGGAGATTGACATTTTGGACGAGCCCTTTCCGTTTCGTGTGATGCGCATTCCGCAACCGCGCGGAGCGACACGAGCGCATTGGGTCGACGACATAACTGGTACTGATCTCCACTCGTCGCCGGGGTCGGGTGGCTCGACAAGTGATTTGTCAAACGACAAGAAACACAACACGTCAAAGGCACTGCGACGTGACCAGCGTTGCACGTCCATGGTTCAGATCTTGCACCCCAATTCCAACATCTGCAACATTCAAGTCTGCCGATCGGTCTCGATGTGGTCTGCTGGTGTCCCCACTGAGACCAGTATCCATGAAGCGTACATTGATATCATCACCAAGGCACAACATTACGTGTACATTGAAAACCAGTTTTTCGTGTCGGGTTTACACTCGAACGGCGTTGTAAGCAATCGCATTTTGCAAGCCCTTGTGCATCGCATCCGTCGCGCCGTCGAGAACAACGAAGTGTTTCGACTCTACGTCGTGATGCCGCTTCTCCCCGCATTCGAGGGCAACATTCGCAGCGAAGAGCTTACGAATTTGCATGCGGTGATGCACTGGCAGTTTTCCAGTATCTCTCGAGGCGGGCATAGTCTCTTTGAAGCGCTGAGCAAGTTTACGGATCGACCCGATAGCTACGTGTCGTTTTTCGGGCTGCGCAAGTATGGGATAATGCCCAACGGATGTGTCTCGACCGAGCAGATTTATATTCACAGCAAGTTGATGATTGCCGACGACAAGTATGCGATAATTGGCAGTGCCAACATCAACGACCGAAGCATGATGGGTGATCGCGATTCCGAAATCGGGCTCGTCATCGAAGATGTGCAGTTTGAGGACGGACTGATGAACGAGCGACCGTACCGACGCGGTGTCGTAGCTGGCGCGCTCCGGATGCAACTATTCCGTGAGCACCTCGGCTTGGCGGAGGACGATGCAACAACGCAGGATCCGACCGCCGAGTGGACGTGGCTCCGCATCAAAAACATCTCGGCGAAAAATACGGCGATCTTCGAGTCGGTGTTTGACTGTGCTCCGTCGAACCGCATGACTTCGTTCAGCAGTTTCAAGAGTTTTGAGATGACGCAGATCTTTGAGAATCAGCGCATTAACGTGAACGTGTTGAAGAAGGGACACGGTCGTCACATTTGGGACATGGCCAACTTGAAAGAAGGCGATTATGCGTCGTGGACCGATGTGAATGGCGTGCCAGTCAACATGGACAAAGTGAATCTCGACGACTTTGTGATGGATCGGTACAAGGACAAGAAGCGCAAGCATTTGTTTCTCATGGACCACGACGGGTGGTGCTACGCGCGCAACTTTTCTGTGTTTCAAGAGGTGCGCATGCAGAACTTTCGCAAGCGCGACAAGATCCAGCATTTCATGACCGACCGTCTGATGGCCCAAGTACGGCGGCGTCGGTGGGTGCGCAAGGATTCTGGTCTCCTTCCTGCGGCGGAGATGGCGAGAACCAGTTCCTTTAGTGAGAGTGACGACGATGATAACGGTCGCTGGGCGTCGCTGTGGCGTCGTCTCCGGTCCGACTCGAATTCGAATCTCTCGCGCGCCAATTCGTTCAACAACAATGGCGGACGCACCGGGCATTCATTGGCGTCGTCTATGGTGTTTGCCGGCGAGAACTCCTATCCCAACTCGCCGGCGTTCTCGTCGTTCCGCCGTGGACCAACGAGTTCACCCCACGCACGTAGCGAGCAGGACCATGGCCGCGACTCGAATGCGTGGCCAAGCGGTGGCCTACCTCGATCAAGCACGCTTGGCGTCACTACAAATCTGCACATGCCGCATCACCACCCCACGCGGGACTCGGAAAGTGCGTTGCGACCGAGTGTGGACTCGCCCAAGGGTGGCATCGGGATCTCGCTCAAGAAGTGGGCGTCGTTTATGGACACACCGCTCGACCTTGGGCGTCGGTCGCGATTCACCGAAGAGTACTTTGCCAAGGACAAGGATGAAGAAGTGTATGGCCAAACGTACACCCACGACGACCATCAGCTGGAATCGGGTCGTCCGAGTGCACGCAGTGTGCAAAGCGTCGACGCAAACACGACCCCTCGCGTGAGCATTGGCGGCGCCACACGGAGCGTTGATCTGGGCGACGGCGAGTGCCAAATTGGCCACCTCCAGACCGCTGCAACTGTGCGCAAAGAAGATGAGTCGCGTGCGCGTGGCCAATTGTCCGAGATCCGCGGCCATCTCGTCGACTTTCCGATCGATTTTCTTAAGGAAGAGATCCTACAGCCGTCGATCTTGCCGCGCGACCTCCACATCTAAAATGAGCATCGCATGCGTCGTAGAGTTGCGGAGTAGAGGTGTTTCCAACCAGAGCTTGGATCATCTACCACAACTATTCGTTGCTGTCTTTTGTGTGTCGTTGTCGAGGAGATTAATGAGATGCGTCTGCACAATTATCTTACCTCGTGTTATTTGATGAATTGAGTGACGGACTGGGTTAGACCCGTCAGCAATCAGCTCTACTGACAGAAGCTGATGTGGGTATGGGATATAAACATACACTACCTATAGGAATCACAGACTGGTACAACGTAGTAGGATGTAATTTGATTGATGGACTTGGTTAGACCCGTCATGCTATCATGAATGGCTAAATTGGAAAACAATACTCACAGCGAAAGTCAAAGTGAATTGGAAAAGAAAGCACACTACTCATTGAAATTATGTTGGATGTACAGTAGTCACAAGAACTTCTGGAACACGATACTCAGCCTAGACGTTAAGTCGCAAAAATGACTGTTTAGTTCTGGTCGTCTGTGACCGTGTCCTCGGCCGGGAGGATCTCTTCGGCATCCGGATCGAAGTGGTCGTCGAGGGGTTCGCCCTCTTCCTCCGTGGCCGAGCGCGGCGCGGCGTCCTCAATGGCCGTGGCGTTGTACGGGGCGGCCGCTGGCTCGTCGTTGATGTCGCTAAAGTCGAGCGAGCGCTTGCCGGCGCCGCCGCCGCCGCCAATCTTGGCGCAGTCAATGTACACCTGCCACTCGAGGAGCGTCGACATCCAGTACATGGTCAAGCGCGACGCACCGGCACACTTGGCCTTGTCGTATTTGAACTTCCCGTTCGGGTACGCCGCTTGGCAATCCGGGGTGAACGGAATGATGACCGTGTTGTCGCACCAGAACTCGCACGGGCCCGGGTGGTTCATGCCACCGCCGTACCACTCGAGCTGGGCCGGGAGTTGCTGAACCGCACCACCGGTCGGGTCGGTGAAGCCGCACTCAGCGGTCTTGGGCATCTTACTGCGGCCCTTGGACATGTCCTGGTTCTTGAGGATAAAGTCCTTGAGCGTCTTGTACGTCGAGGCCTTGAAGGCACGCGCAAAGACAGCGGCGTTGACCTTCGCGTCCATCTGCGCCAACTTGTCGTTGCCCTGCGGCTTGAGCGCGGTCATGGGCACGAGCGCCGAGAAGTCGCCGCCGTAGGCCGTGCCGGTGAACTTGAGCGGCGGCTGGGCGAGCGTGCCGTGGGCATCAACACCCGTGGAGGTGGCGACGGCAACGACGGCGAGGGCCGAGAGCGCAGTGGAAATGGAGACCATAGTGATAGAAGGAGGGAGAGAGGGAAGGAGAGGGGCTTGCGGTCGGCGAGGCAGATCGAATACTGTGGATGGATAGCGGGCACGGACCGCCAGACACCCATTTCGTGGAAGGAGTCCCCACTGAAAGGGTGCTGACTAACTATACCGGTAATGAAAGTCATCGACACTGGATTGTACAGTCAGTATCTATTGGTCACATGGACCCGTTGAGCGAGAATCAGCAGGTCCGTCTGAACTGTCTCTCCCGCTTCTGTGAAACCGTCTGTTGTACCACATGCATAAAACAGCCTATTTGGGCTTAGTGGCGCACAGAAAATCCATTTCGAGGGGGTGACAAACACACAGAAACGGGCCATTGAGGAACTCCGCTGATTCAACACTTGCCGACGCGAATTCTCGTCAATACGTGAGTATCTAGTTAGCATAAAAAGGGTGGGGTTCCGCATCCGCGAAGAGCCATCCTCGAAAGCTTTGGGATTGCCGCTTGCGCTATCGCCGGCTCCGCCAAGACTCGTTCGATTGCTTGGGCTCCTTCTGCCCAGTATTGCAGCTTTAAGTCGACGACGGTACTCTCCCTTGGCCTTTCGGTTTCGCGCTATGTCGTTGTTTCGCTAGGTACTCACATGTTGGCGATTGATGCTGAAGTCATCAAGTCAGGATAACAGTATCGTCCAGTCGAGTTCGGTGAGGATTTGTTGTTAGTCGTGAGATGAGGGAGGGATGTGTACTGTAATCTCTCTGTCTCAACAACGTACTGTTGCATCGATGGTGCCAACATGGGTGAGTTGATGTAGCGATGGCTTTGATCATCTAGTTCACGACATAAATCGCAGACCCAGTGGAATACGCCGCCCTTTCGAGTCTATCCGCAGAATGAATACCAGAGGGCAACACCCTCGTCCACACGAGACTGCCGCTTTGAGTCCAGTTTGGTGTCTGGTGTTTCTGCTGGTGATCGGCATGCGCGATCATGCAGCGGCAAGATCAGCAGCAGATCACTGGATGGCGTACTCGAATGCAGCAGGTCGCACCTGAAAAACGTCCATCGATATACCTGAAACTTGGCCGTGTGAATTCCAAGAAGCCTGCATCTCAGATCGGACCCACACACAAGCACGAGAGAAAGATCTCGCTGACGGTAGCACCATCGCGTTCGGAAGAGGTTATTGATAGGACGATGCTGCCAGTATTTCAATATGCGCCGCTGATACAGCTGGGCTCAAGTCATACGTTTTTTTTTCTGCGACGCCATCTGCAACTTGCAGTGCAAACTTGCCTGAACGTCCGGACGTAAAATCCTGTCCCGGTCGAGTAAATTGCAAAACCAGCACTAGATCCATGTCCACATGGCAAAACCAGCACCAGCTGCAAGACCAGCACCAGATAAGCTCCCTAGATGTCAAATTGTGTTTTTAGTTGTGTCATATACGGCAGCGCAGCTGGAAAGAACGATCCAGCGTCATCCAAATACTAGCACAATTTGACATTTAGGTAGCTTATCTGGTGCTGGTTTTGCAGCTGGTAATGGATCTAGCGCTGGTTCTGCAATTTACTCATCCTGTGCACATGCTGCTGACTGACTTCATTGAATGCCCCTTCGCGATCAGACGGCAATGTCATCTTGCTCAGTCTCGAGCCAGCAGACGACAAGAGCTGTATTGCAGTGTTTCACCTCATTAGTGTGTACCTACGATCGCTCGCGATAGGCGGGTTTATAATATTTTACAGCGACTGGAAACAAACAACGCGATTTTAGGTAGTGCATTATAAATTACCTCTGATAAAAAAATAGATGATTTGATGAAAATATTCGTTTTGCTACGATTGGCTATTGCTATAGAATACTGGAATACAATCCTCGCAACCTGGCTCTCAAGGAATACATCGGTTTCAACGGCGGAACCCGTTCAGCATTCTCAAGTTCAGCCTGGGTCGGGGGGGGCCAACCACGGGAGTGAGTCTGATTTCGGCAGTGTGGATGCCGAACAGTGGATATGCTTGTAGTACTATTAGTACCGCAGTATTGCGAGTTGGGGTGTGTTAGGTAAGATCATGAGCCAGGAAGCAAGCTCTATGGGCCGCGAAATTAGCCGCATGAGTTCGCTGAGATGCTGATCATTAGAATCGCATCGTCACACGGTAAGTTGTGGCCACACTTCGAAGTAGTATGCATCCAGCCGGTACACTAGTATCGATGAAGCAAGGTAGAACGATGAGCAACAGCTGCTCCTCAACATTCCCTGCTCTTATAGACCAGCAGCTGTGGTGGCGGAGACATCGTTCGTCCATCTGGTACTCCAGTACATCTTGGATCCGCATCTAAACAGGCGAGCGGTCATTTCGTTCTATCCCCCGAGTCTGTCCCTCTCGAACTACTCACCACGAAGGAGTGGATGGACGAAAAAATATTCTCAACTGAGGAGGTCTTCGACACGCCACCCACCAGCAGCGTCACTTCTCAATTCGTGTCTCTTCTCCACAACCATGGTGTCCACTACCTCCATGACGCTCTCGGCCTTTGGTCTCGCGCTGGTTGCCACCTCCACCTCGGTCGATGCCCACGGCACGCTCGCCCAGCCGCCGCTCAAATTCACCGGCACGGCCTACGGCGGCGACTTCTCGGCGCTCGTGCCCATGACCGCGCTCAAGCCACAGGCCGGTGACATCTTTACCAACTACCCCGACGCCAACAAGAACGCCGCGGCGTTTGGGCGCGCTTTCAAGGCTTCGACGTACAAATCCCTAAAGGAGTTTCTGCTCAAGAACCAGGACATGGCCAAGGGCCGTAGCAAAATGCCTAAGACCGCCGAGTGCGGCTTTACCGACCCGACCGGCGGTGCGGTTCAGCGGCTCCCGGCCCAGCTCGAGTGGTACGGCGGCGGCATGAACCACCCGGGGCCGTGCGAAGTCTGGTGCGACGACGAAATCGTCGTGCCGTTCGACACCAACTGCGCGCAGACCCATCCGGACGGCAAGTTCACGTACGACAAAGCCAAGTGCGAAGGCAAGTCGCGCTTGACCATGTACTGGATGTCGACGCTGCTCGAGTGGCAGGTGTACATCGATTGCGCCAAGATCGGAACGGGTGGATCTGCGGGTGCCGGTGGCAACGCCAAGCCGGCCCCGGCCCCCGCTCCGGCTCCTGGCGCGGCGCCGGCCACGACGCCGAAGGCTCCTGCCACCGGCCCTGCCCCTGCGCCTGCCTCCGGCCCTGCCCCTGCGCCTGCTGCTGGTCCAGCCACCACACCGAAGGCACCGGCTTCTACTCCGAAGGCTCCGGCCCCGAGCCCGGGTGGTGACGTCGGCGGAGAGGCCAAGGCGCCGAGCTCTGGCAAGGGCTGCAAGCGCAAGCTCCGTGATTAAGTTGCGGGCGCTGTAATCAGTCGGTTTCGCGTTGTGTGCGGACAATTAGTATGAGTATTTGGTGCCGTTGATAAGATAAGTGAGCAAGTAAAGGAAGCAAATGTGCTGACACTTTTATTGTTTCATTTGTGATTTAAGCTCTGTTGCGGAGTCTGTATGTCTCCACCGGGTGTGGAAGCCGCTTGCATAGTATGCCATCCTGCTTATTCAAAAGCTGGGTATTATACCTAGTGTACACTTCGCCTTCATGTTGGGTGAAGCCCAAGCACGAAGCCAACACTGTGACCGGGCGCTCTGGGTTTGGAGTGCCTCGCGCACTGGTTTCTGTCGACGGGGTCGGCATCATCGAACACACGCTCGACTGAGGTCAAGCTCGCTTTGCACGCGTCAACTGCACACCATAAATGTCATAGCAGTATCCATAAATGTCCTTGACCAATCCTCATGTAGTGCTTGGTTCTTCTTCACCACGAACAGCTGAGGCTAGCGTGCCACCATCCCCACTCCGCTCTCTATCCCTACGCACTGATATCATCGGGTCGAACGCACATCCAGTAATCGTTCTCGCGGAGCATGCTGCCGATCGTGTTTTGTGTGCTGCGCAATACGCGCGCGCACGACGGGTTTTTCTCGGCGCGCCAGAACCACTGCGTGACCGAGACTGCTTCCTCGAGCGTGTCTTCGTCATCGCCGGCTTCGTTCTCGTTGTAAGACGTGATCAAGAGCGGCGTGCGGATGGTATGCACGAGTAATCGAAGTGTTGGTAGCCATTGGTCATATCCCCAGACACCAGCATTGAAGCACACGGCCAGATCCGGACGCACAAAACGATGTGTCTCGCTATAGTAGTCGTCGAAGGTGCCAACATAGTAGGAGAGCGCGACGTGGATGGACCGGCGCGTCCCTGCCGTCTTATCCACGTGGGTAATCTCGTGAGATACGTCGTGTAACTTTTGTGCAACGTTTGGACCGACAAGCACGAGCCGCAGCGTCTCGTACCGCTGGTCGTCAACGGCGAGAAACTGGAAGAGCTGCTCGAAGATCCCGAGCGTCTCCTGTGTCACGTTGCCCTCACGGTGGTCAGCGCCAACCAAATGGATCACCAGCGTCGTTGAGTGCGTAGACGAGACTGTTTGTAGTCGCTTGAGGCACTCGATGAGCGTATGCGCGCGCGTCGCGAAGGCTGCGTCGGAGGTGGCGGGCATTGCGTCCATTCGAATGATGCAACAAGCAAAAGTGGCACCCATAGTGGCACCGGGGGTAATAATACAGTTGCCATGTTGCGATCGATACGAACGGTTAATAACCACCAGTTGAACTTCAACAGATCACTGTCAACGCAACAACTATACGTCCACTAACACCCCATAACAAGAGCGAGACGAGGGGGATTGTTCTCCGCTGGCTTCCCTCTCCTGTATTCGCCAACACACCAACAACCGCACAACCACCGTCTCCACATCCCCTCCTAAAAATGACGCTTCTTGAAAAAATGCTCGGCGTGAAGCTCACGTCGCGCCGCGGCGACGCGCCTACGGACCAAGTGCTCGAGACCAAGAACACCGTGGGCCTCTACTTCACGGCCAGCACGTGCCGCCCGTGCCAAGCGTTTACGCCGGTGCTCGCGACGGTCTACCGGAACATGTCGCTTAATGCCTACAAACACTTGGCAATGAAAGATGACATGGAGGTCGTGCTGATTTCCATGGACAAGGACGAGTTTGCGTTCCGCGACATGCTGCTGCAGACGCCATTCTGGGCACTGCCGTTTGCGCGCCGCGAAGCCGCCAAGGACTTGTGGAAGCGCTACGACGTGAAGACCATTCCGACGCTCATTTTCGTGAACGAACACGGCGACGCAGTCGAGCGCAACGGACGCCACTTGGTCGAAACCCACTACATGGACCTCGGTAAGATATGGGACGACTTGCGGCGCCAACGCGCCGTCATCGACGAGATGCCCTAAACAGTTTCTTTATTTCCGCGCATTGTATGCCGTTCAATACACATTTCTCAATTCTATATTACATCTTTGTGAGCGATTGAAACGCTACGATCTGGAGGAAGGGGGGGATATTTGAGTAGAGCGTCTCCCACCCGTTCCTCCGTCTTCACACACTCGTCCTGTTGCTCTCCCCTGAGTATGCGGTCAATTTGAGCGCAAAATGGCCGCGCATGCGCCGCGCCGCTTGGCGGTTGATGATATTTTCACGGCGCGCGTCGCAGATGGCTACATATCTGTCGACGAACAGATCGCGTGCGTCGGCACGTATCATCATCTTCAACGGTTTCTTTTCTGCGCTGCGGGCAGCGCCGACATGCTAGGTGGCGCCATTAGGATTCCCCATTGGACGACCTGGCCCTGGAAACCTTCCAATCGCAGCCCTATATTTGGCCACGTTGCCAGCAGCCACCCACACTCCCAGATCGTATTAATTTACAAAGATCCTTTTTGGTTCTATATCCAGAAAATATATATTCAGAGTGATTCAGAATGCGTTTACACAGTACATATATATACACAGGCTATGAGGAGAATCAGACGTCGACTGTCGAATATCACTGGGGTCATTGGATCCGTGGAGAATGCCGAGTGAGCTGAAGTCCAGCATGGACGTCTCGTATCAACCATCACTCTATCGCGAGTGCAACGATGACACTATTGGGTGGTGTGGACAGGGAACCGATTGAACACGACTTGTGTCCAATCGGTTCGACCATTTGCATATCACTCACTCCATCACGATGGCCCCGACCTCGACCTCGACCAGTGTCTTTAATTCGCTCCTTGGCGACACACTCGTGACACGGAATGGAGCCAGCGTGTCGACCCAGCGCGCACTTACACACAAGCAGGTGATCGGCATCTTCTTCACGGCCAGTGTCTGCGAACGATGCCGCCTCTTCACACCGGCACTTACAACTGTCTACCGCAACATGCAGCTCAAGATGTATTGCGATTTGAGTATGCGGCACGAATTCGAAATTGTGGTGGTCTCGGTTGATGCAAACCCAGTGGCGTTTCGTGATTTCGTGGTGCAGAGCCCATTTCTGGCCATGCCGCTGCAGGAGCGAACGCGCGTACATGAATTAGTGAAGAGATACAACGTCCAGCGCATACCGAGCGTCGTGTTTGTCGACGAGGAAGCCCGTGTGATTGAAGGTGACGGACGCGCTCTGATTGAGGATCACTACACTGATCTCCGAAAAGTCTGGAACACGATTCGCTACAAGCAACCAGCATCTTGAGCATGTTCAATTGCGTTAATCGCAAACCTAGATCAATTATGGAACAATCAACAATACCAGGACTCTATGAACTCAAAGCGAGTACTGGTTGGAGCGGTGCACGGTAGCACTTGCCAACCCAAACGAGACGTATGGCAGTCGGTGCTCTCGAGTTGTGCGTTGGGGTCGCGATGATGGCAGAATCCCGTATTGAATGATAGCCAAAAGTGCACCTAATAGAGGTAGTTGAACAATAGCTCCGTTTGGCCAATCAGATCATGTTGAAGCATGTCCCTTATCTCCATTGGTAGATGGTCACCCCCTGCACGTCATGGTGCTCCAGAATTGTCCACGGCTCACGCACAACTACAATAGCAATGCGTGTCATTGGTCTGCAGCGGATCCCAGCGGTCTATCGCGCTGGCAACAGGGGGACGCGTCGTCACGTGACCACGCTGCAGTTCAATGCAGGCGACTCGGACCACAACGGCGACCGTGAAACGCCGCGGCGTCCGCTCGACGGGCTCCGTGTCATCGAATGTGGTCACCTGATCGCCGGCCCATTTGCCGGTACGATCCTCAGCTACTTTGGCGCCGAAGTGATCAAGATCGAGCCGCCCACCGGCGACCAAATGCGTGGCTGGCGCGAGTTGGATCCGACCAACACATCGCTCTGGTGGTACTCAATCGGGCGCAACAAGAAATCGGCGGCGATCGATATCCGCAAGGAACAAGGTCGCGCGCTTGTGCGGGAATTGATCCAGTCGAGCGATGTGTTGATTGAGAATTTCAAGCCGGGCCGAATGGAGAAATGGGGGCTCGGCCCCGATGTGTTTGAGAAAGAGAACCCTGGACTGGTGTATGCACGCATCTCTGGCTACGGCCAGGACGGTCCGTACTCGAGTCGGTACGTCACACGTGTCATTGCCATGGACTGATCCTTTCCGTTGACGTAATTATTCACACACTGTCGATTCTATAGACCCGGATTTGCCTCCGTGTGCGAAGCGATGGGTGGTTTCCGGTACGTCAACGGGTTTCCGGATCGCCCGCCTGTCCGCCAGAACCTCAGTATGGGCGACACGGTCACTGGCATCCACGCTGCTTTGGGCATTGTGATTGCGCTACTTGGTCGCGAACGCGGCGCTGAGAAACTGGGCCAGGTGGTTGACGTCGCGATCTACGAGAGCATGTTCAATTTGCTCGAGTCGGTCGTACCTGAATACGATTACGCTGGTGTCATCCGCGAATGCTCGGGCTCGACAATCACCGGCATTGTGCCCTCCAATACGTACGTCAGCAAAGACAAGAAGAACGTGGTCATTGCCGCCAACACCGACACGCTGTTTGTCAAGCTGATGAATGCTATTGGCCGCGCTGACTTGGCCTCGGATCCCCAACTGCAATCGAACCCCGGCCGCGTCGTGCGCCAACATGAGATCGACACGGCCATGGCAGACTGGGTCGCGACCAAGACCAAAAACGAAACGACCCAGGCCATGGAAGCCGCTGGTGTCCCCGTCGGCTTGGTGTACTCGGTCGAAGACATGTTCAACGATCCGCAATTCCAGCACCGTCACATGTTTGAAGAAGTGCAGATCGGACCCGACGCATCGCAGACCCTCAAAGTGCCGGCCATTATGCCCAAACTGTTGTCGACACCAGGCAAAACAACCTCGGCTGGCCCCAAGATTGGTCAGGATACGCGGGCAGTCCTGCATCAGATCTTGAAGCGCTCGGATTCTCAGATCGAGCAACTGCTCCGCAACGAGATTGTGTTTGAGCCGTCTGGGTCTCCCTAGAGTGAAAGACGAGTGTACTGTAGCTCGTTAAGAACCAATAGATCGACCCGAAATCATTGCAATGGGTGATTTTAGTTGCCGTACTGCAGGATCCTGTATGCACGCATTCAATGTGGCAGAGCAGGGCTCGAAGGGTTCGTGGGTGGATCTGTCAGCGTGAAGGTCTCTAGTGACGTGGCGACTCGACTGCTAGCGATGATTGTCACAGACCGTCCAACCAGAACTGTCTGATTCGAACTTGCATTCGAAAGGCAGAGGAGAGGAGGATGCACCCAGTCTGATATTCTGACAGCCGTACCACTTCGTGTCAAGAGGCATAAAGTGTTGCATACCGTCAGTCCGGTGGGGGAATAATGCAGCCGAACCTGTCAGATCTGAATAGGAGCAGCTGGAGTACCGTTGCGAATGAAACCACCAGGGACATCTCGACCAGCAGGCTCGGCAGGGTTGCACCACGGTCTCTGCATACGGTCGTTGCGTGAGTGTTGGCAGCCATCTAAAATCGGAAGTTGGTTACTCAGTCATAGTTGAGGCGTACGAATGCGATTGACTGAACACCGCACGAAATGGAACGACGTAGCGTTCCCTCCGTGTTCCCACCGTGCCGCACACTTTGGTAAGTATGTGTCATGCTGTAAGGTTTGCAGTGACTGGTCAATCAAGAAACGACGTGCTGTGGCATCACGGATGTCGGCGCAGTGGGACCATGGATAGCTCCAGGACAGGTAACTCGTGACGCTTGTGACGCCGGCTGACCAATCGTGTTGATCTGGTCAGGAGCAAGTGAATGAACCCAATTGAGTGTGACGCAGCTCCGATTGCACTGACCAGTTTCCCACACACAGTGGGCCATACAGTAGTGTTTCAATACCCAGTATTCACAGGTGCCCATAGAATCGTGAACGCCGTACGAGCATCGCCGTGTTGGCATTGCAATCCATTGAAATGAAGCGGACTCAAGCAGCTTCTGTTGTTTGCAAATCGTCTGCAAATTCTGATAAAATCAGATCGCCAATTGACTTGGTAAACGCCCAAAAGAAGTTCTTCTTGTTTTGGGCGTTTGTGGTGTGGTTTATGCCATCACATCTTAGTGCCACTGTTTGACACTTGAGCCTAAAAGATCCAGTAAATGGCCCGTCTCCTGTACCAACTGGACGGTCCAGAAACAGGACTGCTGATACACGGTGTGGGCAAGTACTCGGATCGAGCAGCAGCACAGCGCCGTCCAACGGTGCTGTGCCATCATCACCAATCATTGAACGAACCCTTTGGTATCAGCACGGAACCCTTTGGCAAGGGTTCCGTGCTGATACAGAGGTACACAAACCAGGTCAGTAGGTGCACCCCACTACTCACAACAAGACACGCGCATGACGCACCAACAACCAGAGGGCGACCATCAAATGGCAGCAGTCGCTTTGTGTGTGGCCAGGCCGTCAGAGATGGCCGATGTAAACAGCGCCGGCGCGTTTTACTAGTCTACTTGCCACATGCTACCAACTGGATCTAAAGCACCATGACACTTCATTGTGATTGTGTCGGCTGTATGACGTCCTGAACTTCGAAGAACCCACAATACTGGAGTCGCTTTCTACTCGCACTCCCGATTGCAACTGTGCCCCTGACGGCTGACGCACCGCGTTGGCTGGACCGGAGTGAGGCGAGGATTAGCAGCCGCGTCACGTCATGATTTCCAAGTCAGAGTTTTGAAATCGTGATGCTGGGGATACAGTAGTGTTTATGGCGGTTAATAAAAGGATGCGCTCAAGTGTAACCCGTCTAATCAGGTTGCACAGGTGACCACAGTATAAATGTACTCGGGTATCGTTAATTATATATTCAAACGAAACCCAAGACCACTAGAATCCGAGGAATGGTCGCTGGCGCCCAAAAAAATGATGCCCGACTACAGTTCTTTGACCTTTTGACTTGCATGATACAATCTCCAGTCACAAACATCCAGTCACTGATGTAGTCAGTGGACCGCTTCACAGTCATTTATTGGCTGTTACTTCGATGCCGGGAAAGGCCATTTAACTCAATCTAGTACAGTTGGCATGGCGAGATGGTGTAAGCAGGTGGCACAGGAAGTGATCAATTTTCAATTTTCGCAAAACCACCATAAACACTATGCTGAAGAAGCCGCGATTGTTCATATTTGTCAGTCATGTATTTAGTGCGAAAATTTGGGCTCAATGCGTACCTCGACCGCCTGAAACTTCAGGATGGACAGGAGTGGCATTCTGCTGGAGAACGAGCACCACCGTGGCGCAGCATATCTGAAATGGAGGAGTGACGTTTGCGTCTCTACCTGTGACATACAAAGCCAGCAAATCCCTCTGGAGACTAAAATTTCCGCCTCCTCGCACGAAAGATCACACGCTTCCAAGAGACCATTTGCTGACTGTACAGTGCATTCGCCAACCGCACCGCCCTCATACATGAGATCACACACGAATCGACGAAAACCACGCGTTGATATCCATCAGTCCATCAGTGGAGCCTGTAAAACGATGCTTTGCACCAGCCTATTCTATGGCAGACTCAGGCATATGCACTGTCTAAGTACATGTTGGTTGTCCATACGGTAGCACGACTCATGGGACATTGTGTGGGTCTGGACTCTGGTCACCGACCATCGGGCTCGACTCTGAGTTACTGATACAGCAGCACATTTGAAGCGTGCGCTGTCGCGGGGCTTACACACACACAAGATGTGGATACCACATCAGTGATACTACCACATCGTGGCTCTGGCGACTGAATTGTGCCTTCTGGGATCCAGAGACGCGATCGATAGGTTGTAGTATTACATATTTATCCATCACGAACCAATTTTCAGTGGGTAAAGTTTGCCGCGCGATGGAAATTCCCAGGTGCCGACCCCTCACGTGCAGCCTGTCAACATGTCAGCCAAACGACAGCACCACCACCACCACAAGCGCCGTACGATGAGACTTCATCTCGCCAGGCTCGTCAACCACGGGGTGAGAAACGCCCATGCGTTTTTCTCTCTCGGCAGATGCACCTCGTGCTGCAGCGACTTGGGGTGCAGAAGGTATTGGGGTACTGGGGTACAAATACGTACCTGACCGCTAGGTCTAAACGCAGTTGCCCATCTCAGAGGTGACCTCACATTGAGACTCAACAGATGAGACTCACATTGGATTCTTAATATTTACTGTCGCACACTCAAGGTCTCAGTTACTTCGAGGTTGTTTCTAGTGCATGCGAACCTCATTGTGGCTGTATCGGTCATTGGCGAGGCGACCACCAAATTGGAGAACACAGTCCTCCGAACTGTGTTCTCCCATGTGTTCGTGGTCCACACACTGTCGTCTTTGAACACTTGGAGTTGTCCACCACCCGATCTCTGGTTCGACTTTGTTGGTGCATTTTTTGTTTTGGTTTGTTGGCTGGTTGCTTGCGTCGTGTTCATTGTCGGAGGGTTTTCTTCTTCTATCTTTCGCCGCGTCCGGCCTGTTTCTGTCCCAAGATGACAGGCCGGGATGGTGGACACGTGCGGAGACCAGCTGGCCGCGACAAAAGCTGGGCACTTACGCTTTGTGTTCAGCTGTGCCCGAAGCCAGACTGTGGCACAGTCAGTTGAGAGCACCCCTGACCACGACCACGCTGCTGCTGATGCGCACGATACAGTACAGTATGCACGATGAACGAAGGCAGATGGGACAGATTGGCCAGCTGGTGTTAGGGCTGTCACTTTGCTTGCTTGCCTTGTTGGCCACATCACTCCACAGGCCGGTCCGTCGCCCCCCAATCCCCAATCCTCAGTTCGGAATTCTTCTCCCAGAGGACTCGTTGCCTCGACCACATATATACATCCACATCCACATCCACACAGACACACACACAGCAATCATGATGGGCTCGGGTGGTCTCGGCATGGCGCACGCTGCGCCGCGTCTCTTCGCGCGCTCCGACACGGCTGCCAAAGAGCCATTGCCGCTCGCGTCCGAGTACTTTGGTAAAGTGCGCGTCACCGGCGCGGCTGCGCGCGAGTACGAAGAGGTCGCGCTCGCGCTGGTCAACGACGCGGTCGACCGGTCGCGGAAAGAGCGGATCTACGGCGGCGTCGACGATTCGTGGCGCGACCTCGGTGCGACCAACGGCTTCAAGCGGTATTCCAAGATCGAAGGCCATACCCAGTTCTACCGCGTCCAAGGTGTGCTCTGCGCGCCCATGACCAACGTCATGAGCATGCTCTACGCCGAACGCAACTCGTCGATTGTCGCGCGCCGCAACGTGTTTTACGGCAACGGTCTCGACGGCCAGACGCTCAAGACGCTGCGCGAGCGCACAGTCGCGGACCGCCATCAGCACATGGCCTTGCGGTGGGAAGCGTTTAACATCTCGACCGCCACGGTCAACTTCAAGTTTGACTCGAGTTTTCTCGAATACACGGGTATTACATTGGACCAGGACCGCCATCCCGTGGGTTTTAAACTCATGCACGCGATTGAAATCCCCGAATGCAAGCCGCTGCTCAAGTCCCATGGTCTGCGGCGCATGGACGGCACTGAAGTCTTGGTACTGCGGCCGTCGGCCAACACGAGCTACACGGAAATCACGATCGAAGGCTCGTTCGAAGTCACCGACAAACTGCCGTCCACAGTCATTGGCACGTACCTCACCCAGATCACGCACCAGCTCACCAAGGTGCCGATGGAGATCCAAGCGCACCGTCTTGGCGCGATCAAGCTACTCGACAAATCCAAGTGGGTCCCCTCGAGCGAACGCAAGAACTGCAGTGTCTGCCTCAGTCGCTTTGGGATGCTCGGCAAGAAGCACAACTGCCGGTCGTGTGGCGAAGTTGTTTGCAAGTCGTGCGTGGTCACGCGGTCACACCGCGACGACGACAAGTTTTGCAAAAAGTGCGTGGTCGTCGCCTGCGCCGAAGACGATCTCGTGATCCCCGACCGTCCCCACCCACTCAGCACGCCGTCATCGTCCTCGACGTCGTCGCGCAGCCGTGAGCCAGTGCGGGATATTGTCCGTGACTCGTACATTATGCCTGTGCGCCGCTACTCGGACCACGAGCCGCTGGCCGGATCCGTGTTTCATCCGCACACTCTTCGAGCCTCGCCTCGCCAACAGATTTTGTATGCTCCCCAGCAACAACAACACTTTATGACGCACAAGTACCAGCACGACAAATTGAGCGGCCTCGACGACCTTCGGCACGTGCGGGACGACAACCACAGCATGACCGCAAGCGAGACGAGCTATGGCAGCACGATTAGCAGCAGCGGTTGCTTCAACGACAACACCTTCGCGCCGTCGTACGATGGCAACGACAGCTTCTATCCGCAGGAACAGCCGGACGAGGCCATGATCTTTCTGGACACCAAGCGCATGCAGCGCGCGACACTAGAGCCGACGCTCATCAATTCGAGCCGGCACGTCGGTACGCGTGCATCACCACCAATGATGCAAGACGTCGAGTCGTCGCTCGCCCATCAGCGCCACTTGCTCAAGGAAATGATGTTCCAGGCAAGTCAAGTCAACCACGCCTCGCGCAACAACTACCGTCAGTACCCCGTGCCGAGTGACTTC
This sequence comes from Pythium vanterpoolii, assembly GCA_023334535.1. Classification (NCBI taxonomy): domain Eukaryota; phylum Oomycota; class Peronosporomycetes; order Pythiales; family Pythiaceae; genus Pythium; species Pythium vanterpoolii. The sequence continues at coordinate 51,406 of JAADVD010000017.1, read as the reverse complement.
TAGGGTGCTGTCTGTCCCGAGCCACTGAGATCTCCATTGGTAGAGACCTCTTCAGTGACCAGCGGGTGGTGGTGTTAGCGTGATAGATAGGTCGTGTGTGTAGTGTGTCGTCCCTTGGAGGCCTATGGTGGTGCCTCCGCCCTACTAGTACTTAAGTCAATATTTATTCACTTCTTCCACCCTATCTTCTTCCATTCCGATGATGTGACTTTCTGAACAAACGTATCTGGTATCCAGACTTCGAGGAACTCTCACACCTGCACGCCATACTGTACAATTGTATGGCAAGCGGCAATTACGTTGCATCCCCGGTGCCGGTGCGAGATGTTGAGACGTCGGTCGTTGAGGTCTGGCGGATCTGACAAATAAATTCACCGATCACACCAGACGATCCAGCAGCACCGATCCACGGACCTTAGGTGATCGCACATCAGCGACCAATGTAATGCGGTGCTTACCGTCCATTATGAGCGCCACACGCCCTCTGTCGCTCCTCATCTCCATACTTTTCCAGCCTCGATGGCAGTCGAAATTTTTAGCACAGGGTCGGTGACGCCACCTTGAAGTCTGGGCTGGCGTGTCCAGCCCAGTACACTGATCGTTGGACACGAACCACCAACTTCCCGCGAAATATCACGATCGTTTTGACCAGCACTCAAAATGGCTGGCAAACATATTCACTCGACAGGAGTGTGACCGACCAGCAGCAGCCGCTGTTGCTGGCTGCGCACGAACAATGGACGTGAGTGGAGACGTTGAGGTGGATGGGCTGCGGCACTGCCCACATTGGCAGGTGACACTTCATGTAAACCAGCTGGCATCTGTGGGTTCTATGGACTGAGCCAAAAATAGATTTGGACTTTATCTTTATTTTGGGTTCCGAATGGAGAATGGAGCTCCACGTTTTCTCCTTGCCTTCTTATCCCATGGCAGCTCAGAACACGACCTCAATGAGATCTTGGTGGACGGTGTGGGCCGGGGCAGGCATCTCCGCGCCGCCTCGACGCCGTGAGTAGCGACTTTGCTCCAGCGAAGGGAACTGCCGTGAACATGGCATACTGTGGCGCGATCGGCAACGTTAACGTGCTCGAGTTTGTCAGCACGGACCTCTTTGACGAGTCCCAAGAGAACCCGTTCTTGCTTCAGCAGCAGCAGCTGCAGTCACAGAAGCAAAATGCGTCTGTCCGTCCCGGGTTCGGTCCGCGATCAAGTCCCAACGCCAAGCTCCAGGCGTCGCCACTGCGAAAGCACGCCGCGTCGGTGCGGTTTGTTGAATTACCGTTGGACGACCACAGCGAGCAGACTCGACCCGCACTCTCGCCTCAAGGGTACAGTTCAAACGCCAAGCGCCAATCCGCAGTCATTCTGCCCACTCCGGGTGGTTACCAGCACACGGCACCCGTGTTACCGCAACAACAGCCATACCAGCCGTACCAGCCTAGTCAGCCTTATCCGCCCTGTCAGTCGCCGACAGTGTCCAGCTCCGGATCCGCATTCTCCCCACCAACATCGCCGCCGGCGACCCGCCCCTCGATCACGATTACAGTACCTCTTGGCATGGGGTTTTCAGGGAGCAATTCGGCCACGTCCACAGCAACGACGTTGGCCGAAGAAACTGAACTGCACAAGCTGCTCTACTCGCTCTCGCAGCTCGGACTTGACCAACATCAGCCTCCTCCGCAGCCAGCATTATCCCCAATGAGTTCGCCATATCAACAGCCTCCTATGCAGCAACAGCAGCACTACCATAGTAGCTGCGCATCGACGGCGTCCGCTCCAACCTCCCCGACCAGCATTCGCTCCAATTCGTTGTGGCTGCCGTCAGCGTCAGCTTCAGCGCCGTCCCCACCAGAGCCACGTCTAAGCACGAGCAGTCAGCCTCAACCGACCGGCACAGCGTCGCTTATGTTTCGTGCTTTGCCGAGTCGACAGAGTCGACGCCTGACGACGCGCCAGTCCAACGCCGTGAGACGCTTCTCCTCGGCCCCAAACTCTCCGCTTCACGATGCGTCCTCGGACGGCTTTTTCCCGAGCGACGACAACACCGAAGGGCAGGAGTATGAGCCAGGCTATGGCGGCGGTAGTCAGCCGTCGAGCCCCCAGCGCTCGCGTGGTTCGGTGACGTTCTTGACGGTCAAGAATCTGCTGCGTGGTGGTGGGGCCCTCGCTCGCACCGTCCGACGCGAGCAGCCACACCGCCGACCGACCAGCATGGGCTCAGAACTCACGATCTCATCGCGCCTTAAGCGACGCGAAAAGTTTCAGCGTCCGACCGTGATCACGGACGCCAACCACCGTGTGTACGTTGTGCCTAGGCTGTTGTCTCACCTTTTTGAATCGTGGTCTAATTTGGATGGCTTCTGATGAGATGTAGGAGCACGATGAAGCTCGGTACAAGCCCGATGAAAGTCAAACTCAAGCACAAGGCGTTTCCCGAGTCCTGGAAGTCGAGCGGCGTTGAGGACCATGAAGCTGACCACCACGAGGCTGACTGGGGGATGCCGTCGCCTCGGCGTCAGCTGCACCGAGAGTCCCTTATTACACTCGAGACGCTCGACAAAATCGGCACGCGCCACGCGTGTCCCGTGCAGCTCATTGAAGAGCCGCTGCCCGACTTTTCGAACATCCAGCCGCGCGTGGACGCGTGGAACCACTACCAGAAACCAAAAAAGAACTTGCGTCGGCCGTCGGCGTGGCTCCTGGGGGCGACTGCCACGTTGTCGCCGCAAGATCTCCACTACTAATACTGCGGTAGTATGCCAGCACTCAGGCGTGAAAAGCATCAACTTGGAATATTAGATAGGTACAAAGCTACAGACACATCGGTGACACTGGGTTCTTCCTAGACGTATACTAGCCCTAAGATCATGACACGGGCGCGGTCGAGGCATTGACCAGCGCCTGGGCGGCCTCGCCAATGTTCGGGTCGTCGTGCCGGCGCGAGACGCGGCCGCGGTAGCTGTTGCCATACCGACCTTCGCTGTGAGCCATGCACATGCCGTTGCGCTGGGCCCACTTTTGGCAGCCACTTTCGTGGCCGCAGCGGCGGCCGCCGCCGTGCGTGCGGCAGTAGCCGTCGCCTTGAGAGCTCTTGGTGCAGCCTTCGACGCGGCACCGCACGCCGCCCCCGTGGGCTTTGCACATGCCACGCGACTGCGCGGCCTTGTCGCAGCCGTCGACCGTGCAGCGCTTGCCGCCGCCGTGGGTAATGCAGAGACTGCCGCTCTGCGACGCGCGCGTACAACCGTCGACACTGCAGCGGCGGCCGCCGCCGTGGGCTTTGCACAGTCCCCGGGACCGCGAGAGGTTCTGGCAGCCTTCGTTCGTGCACATTTTGCGGCGCTTGCCTTTGCCGCCGGCGACACTGCCGCCGCCCATGCTACTGGTGTCGTCAAACTGGTCGTCGTCATCGTCGTCGTCTTGGCGCGACGCGGCGCGAAAGCCGCCGTTCGAAAAGCTACTGGTAGCTTTCCGCACAGCGGCCGAGGCATCCGCGGCCGACGAGAACGCGCCCATCTTCATGAGCCGCTTGGCTAGTTGCTCCGATACTTCTTGCGTAATCAAATCTCGACACAACGAAGCAATGTCTTCCACGAGCGGACGGCGAGCAGGGTAGTTAGAGGAGGTAGAGGAGGCCGACGACAAAACAAACGCGCTGCTCTTCGTACCTTGGTTCAGCTCGTGGTTATGGGGCGCAGCCGGCGGTGGCGTCGGCAGCAAGGCTTCGTTAATGTGCTTGATGTCTTCCATCCGTTCCACGGGCGTCGGTGTGTCCTTGTTAAAGTCGTACGGCGATGGCAAGAGCATGACGTCGGGCGTCGGCGTGCGCAGTTGACTCATCCACTCCTCCATGACCATCGAGAACGGCGTCGACTTGTCCGACGGCGTGTCGCCCGCCATGGCGACATTGGGGGAGCCGTTCTCAGCGACCGACGCGAGTGGCGGCCGCGCGCGGCGCGCGTCCACGCGGAGCGGAGGGACGTCCACTGGCGAGTGGAGCACCGGCGGCGACGGTAGCGAGTGGGTCGTCGGGGACGGGAACGATGCGCTGCGGCCGCCGCTGAGCGGAGGGATCGCGACCGACGGCGACGACAGAGAGGACGCCGCGTATTGATGGGGAGAATTCTGGCGGTACGAGGGGGCGGGGGAGCGGTGATTCAGCAGCGTCGAACCACCGGCAGGGCTGGCAGTCGGGGTGAGGCGGTCGTACTGGGGGGACGGAAGCCGCACCGAGGAGCCTATACCCCCAGCGGAGGCGGAGGGGCCAGCAACGGACGGCCCAATGCGTTCGTACTGGACCGCGGACGACCCGTGGCTCGTGCTGTGGAAGCTGGAGGAGCAAGCCGAGCCACCCGAGACAGAGGATCCACCTAGCACGGGGGGACGGCCGTTCACGGACGGGGTCAGGCGTTCATATTGGACAGCAGAGTAGAAGCCGTCCCGCGTCGGCAAGGCCGGCGCGGGCGGAGGAGGAGGAGGAGGGAGCGCCGAGGCAGGGCGATTAAACCCAGAGGTGTACGCAGGACGGCTACTGCTATGCGAAGAGGACGGCGGAGGAAGGGTCTCTTCTTGCTTTTTACGCCCGACGAGGGACAGCATTTGGAACTTGCGGAGCGGCATGGCGGAGGGGGGGAGAGGAGAGGAGCCGAGCGGAAAACCAACAAATCACGCACGCCTACAACAACCAAGAGCGCTTCCACGGGTCGCTATCGATGAGGAACGGAGGAGAGAGTGGTGTTCGGTTAGACCTGCGCTATTGTCCTCCGTTGGGAAGGGCTTGCGTGGGTTCCTGGAAGTGATTAAAATGAGCTGGGGAGGACGGCAGCGGAGCGGAGCGGACCGGGGCCTTCCGAGTCGATGTCAAGGGACCACCGCTCAAAACATAGCACACTTACCCACACTGGAAGCTAAGCTGGGAGTCCAACATCAGCAACCCTAACCGTTTCTTGATAAACCCTACACTCTACCCTATCCACCATCTAGCTGAGGTTGCACTTGGTTCACTTCTGCCACCGCTGAATCTTCGCATCGAATTACACAATGAACCTCAACGCTATTCCTCAAAACCTTGCGATGGCACCAGTTCTTTTGGTGGGACAAATAGGGTTGGGGTGGGACATGAACAGTTCACTCGCGCCATAGATCCAATCAATGAGCTGACCTGGACTAGACTGCAGGTGCTGGCCGGACTCATCCAGACAACGGACAGGTAAATTACGCAACATCCGGTGACTCACTTGGCGTCAATTAAGCGATCGGTCACCACGCGTTGCACGCATTTGTGCAGCACGAGCTTACAATGTCTGTAGCCTCGAATTCACTGACAAGCGAGCAGCAACAGGTCGGCACGCTTATCGTAAAAATATTGCTCACCGATTCGCTCGCCGAAACCCACGGACTCCTGTGTTTTTGACTTATGAAACGGGATGATGGATGATTTGTGGACCACAGACTGAGGTTGTTCGATCTCGATCTTCGACCCGTACTGCATTTTTGCTGGACGAATTTCTGGTAGCGTTGTGGTATGGTGGACACGACGACTAGAAATCAGACAATAAAGCAGCACTATGCTTATCACCGCTGCCTAATTCGTCCACTTGCTGCGCCGGAACCTTATTTGGTCTGGTGAACTCTAACATACAGCATTTTTCACCCATCAAGCCACAACACAAGCCACTACAGTACAGAAGGCACGTCCAGCTGGAGTGCGAGCTGGAGTGCAACTGGACGTGGCAGTTCGCTCGCGAGACTCGAGCGCGTTTAACAATGACATATGGGTACAGAGTGAAGAGAAAACGTCGAAAATGAAATGAACGCTCTTCGATACTCGACAGCGAAGCCCGCCACAGTCTTCGTCGCTTCTCACAGCAAGGGACTGATGGTCGAGTGTTGACAGTGAGTCAAGAGAGTGTGCGAAATGTGTGGAACGGTAACTGCGCGGTTGCCATCCTCTCTCCCACGTTGATGCTTCTATCGTGTTCTCCCGTTTGACCTGTCCATGTGAGCCGTTGTGGTCGTTGATATAGTGGTTCCCAGTGACAAGGACGCTGAGTTGGAATTTGTATTGAACCCACTGTCCACTTGAATCAGCGACGGCATGTTCTAAGAATTGATATCGGATTATAAAACTTTTGTATAACGTAATGTCCAAAAATAATATAGAGAAAGGTTCGCTTGGATAGAACTTAGTGACAGTACTCGATGTCTTTCACTTTAGTCAGTGACGATGATTATGACAAATGTCAAAACACTACTTTAATTTTTAACTTTATTTCGTAAGTTCGATTGGAATACCCGACGCGCATATTATGAAAGTTGATGTATGTGCGCTATAAATTTATGGCTAAAGTCTACAATAGTGGACTCACGTGTCATTCCTACTTGAATGTCTATCTATCGCCCTTGCTTTGTCCACCACGCTTAGTCGAAAATCAGACGGGCTCTGCGATGTACAACTGTGCAAACCTATAACCTTTAATAGATATTAACCTCAAACCCCCATCAACGCATCTTTGGAAGGGTGGTCCACACGACGGACGCCACGTCAACAGCCTGGGCGAGCGTGTAATCCTGAAGCATGATGGCTGCCCGTGCGAGCACCTCCATGGTTGTCGCATCACGTCTCCACTGGAACAACCATGCGCGAGATGAACCAATAGACGTCGACAAGGCATTAGAACAAGTGCTCGCGTTCTACACGCGCGCAGCAGACTACGGCGATGCCGTGATCCTCGCGCTCTGTCTCCCATCGCCCACGGATCCGTCCACCGCCTTCACCGAGTCGGTCTTCGCTTTCGCGAAACGACTTCATGACAAGATCCGCAGCATCTCGTCGTGGTCAGACCAGCAACAGGATTGTACCCTTCCGATGGTGCCGATGCGGGTAGTCTCCATGACTTTTTGGGGCCAGTTTGTTCCAGCTCTCAATGCGATCGTCTCAACGGCCGCGACCGAGTTTCCGGACGCAAACCACATACTCTTCCAGTCGCTGGAAATTCGCGTCCCGAAATCCGGTATTGCCTTCTTGCGGCACCGTTTCGTGGACGGATCAGATCTGGTTGTCGGTGCCGCACTGCCGGGCCATACCTTTGCACGAGATAAACCGCAGCCGTTGCCGCTCGACGGCCTCACGACGCCGTGGAATACGCTGGCGCTGTGGGACTTAGGCCAGCTCGCAAAGATCGGGTTTCCGCTCGTGGGCGACGGACTGGGCTTGCCAGCAGGCGCTGCTGGCGTCGAAGAGGTCTCAACTATTGCCTTGTATCAGCAGCTCTATCCGGAGCAATCGCGTGCCAAGGTCGTGGAGGTCCCCGGCGTTGACTGGCACGTGGAGGACTTTGCAGACGAGCAGCGACACGCGTGGCAGCAGCGCAAAATGCAAAGCAAGAAGGCGCGTCCGGCGCAGCAGCTCGCACACTTGCAATTGCCGTCCGTTACTGGGGAGGTCTACCACGTGGTTTAAATTTATTGAATTTTAGTTTCGGCCCTATTCAAGTTGCTCTTCATCTTGCTGGCATGCAAAGCCATTGAAAATTTGCTCGAGACTGGTCTGCGAGATCGAGTATTCCTTGATACTGAGCGCACGCCGTGAGTCCTCGAGCAGTCGAAACATGCGAGCGAGAGCAAACGGCCTCGGCACCGTTGAATCCATTTCCGGAGAGAAGGAGGGAGAGGAGGAGGGGGTGAGTTTAAAGCGGCAAAAATCGACTTGCCGCTCGACCAGTACGACGCTGCCGTACCCACCAAACTGACTGTGGAGAAACGTCGTGAACGTCGCAACACGGTCTTCCAGTAGCCACCACACACAGAAGTCACAAGCGTCTAACGATCCAGAGACACTGCGTTGGAGCTGCTCGCACAGTGCGGATCCCGTCGTGTGCATCGCGCCTCCACCGCTGGCGTCTGGAAGAATCCAGGAAACTCGCTCGGGTTTGCCCAGCGCCTCACACACTGCTGCAAGCTGTGCGCTAGCAATTTGGATGCCGTCCTGCCCTCGGTCTCCAACCACCAACCCTCGGGACTGGAGGTCCGTGACCAGCCCGTCCACGGTCTCTTTCGAAGCTGTCTCAAGCTTGCACTCGAGCAAAAAGCCGTCGCCAAAGCGTGTTTTCAAGTGCGGGATCGCGCCAAAGCACTGGAGGCGGCCGCCGACCATGATGCCGGCGCGGTTGCAGAGGGCTTCACACTCTTCCATAGCATGAGTCGTTAGCACGACTGTCGACTGGCGCGACTGCACCGAGACCTGCAGGATAATATCCCATAAAAACCGCCGCGAAAACGGATCCATGCCGGTTGATGGCTCGTCCAAAAACAAAAGCGCAGGCGACCCCAGCATGGCGATCGCAACCGAGAGCTTGCGCTTGTTGCCGCCGCTCAAGCTGCCAGCGAGTTTGGTCTCGAACGCACCGAGCTGAAACTGGGTCAGCAAACGCTGAACTTGGCATGCGAGGTTGGCGCGGCTGAAACCTTTCAGTCGCCCATACAACTCCAAGTGTTCACGCACGGTCAGCAGCTCCAACAGTGCGTCAAACTGAGGGCAGTACCCTATACTCTGGCGCACGCGTGCGCGCTCGTGAAGAATGTCGAACCCATTGAGTAGAGCCGACCCGTGGGTGGGAAAGAGGTCACCAGTCAGAATCTTGAGCGTCGTAGTCTTGCCAGCGCCGTTGATCCCCAAGAACCCAAAGCAGTCGCCGCGCTGGAGCCCAAATGTCAGATTGGTGAGGGCCCGTTTGCCGTTTGGGTACACCTTGGAAAGCTGGGTGATCCGGACCACGTCGTCGTCCTGAGACTGGGACTGGGACTGGGACTGGGACTGGGACTGAGACGCTGCGGCGTGCAGGACACGATCGCGTTCAGCACGGACGTCCTCGTCGTCGGCCAGCAGCTGGTCCATGGCCGTCGGATCCTGCTGCGTTTCTTCGACGCGATTGCCACGCCATGACGAGCCCATCTTCTTCCACCACTCCCCACCCATTATACGAACGTCGCGTCCACATAGAGTGAGTTCGCCGGTCTTGACCATATCGACCACCACCGCTACTAGAAAAAAGATGGGTCCTTGCACCGCCAAGTACGCAATCTCGTAGCCGGCAATCTCGGTCGAGAATGCACTCTGCGGCTGGGAATTAACCCCAAACAGCGCCTCGATGTCGGCAATGATCACGCGCAAGAGGCCATTAGCCAGCGAGAACAATGGCGAGCACCGCCAGAGGTACACCAGCACGTGATTGGCGTCGCGCGTGGCGTCGAGCGAGTCGAGCGAGTAGCTAGTCAGTAATAGAACGAGTCCCAGGAGAAAGTTGAGCATGACGGTGTACAGTAAAGAAGCGCCGGCATCGTGCATGAGGTGGGACATGGCATACGTCCATGGCGCGATCGCCGTGCCAAACAGCACAAACAGCGTGGTCACCGCCTGCGGGACGTCGCGCGTGCAGGCCGTACAGGTCGCCGCGTCGGCGTTGCTTCCACTGAGGGAGGTCGAGATGTTGTAGAACCGGAGCAGCAAAATCGCTACGATCATGGGGACGACGTAAAGCAGCAAATCAAAGACGAGATTCGCGAGCCAATAGGCCGGCAGCGACACGCCCGAGAGCAGTTGCTGATGGCGTGCATTGCTGTCGTGCTGTTTTTCCTTGACGAGGAACGGCATCATGGCCGCTGGGATGAACGTGAACGCAATCACGACGAAAATCACGGCCGGGAGACTGAGGAACGACCCAAAGATCGACCGCGTTTTGTAGGAGAGCGGAAACGGATGGGTCGCGATATGAATGCGCTTGAATGAAGCGGCGGATGCGGTCGAGCCATTCGCCAAGAGGAAATTGTGGATCGCTTGGTCAGCGAGAGCTTTGTAGGTCGGTGCACCATGGGTTGAGGTAGAATTGACCATGATGTTGTAGGCCAAGACGCGGTCGTACGCCGTGGCCTGGAAGAGGAGACCACCGTACTGACCAACAATAGGTTGTTGCGAAAAAAGCGGCGCCATGGATTCCGAGTCTTTGCCGTACCCTCGTTCAAACGCACGCTGGGCATAGCGGAGACTGTACCCCGTTGTATCGTTGGGCTGAATGAGTGGGGAGTTATACGAGAGATTAAACACAATGGGCGAGACCGCGCCGTCGTACACGACAGGTTCGATCTCGACCACTGACGGGACTGCATCGGGGAAGAATGAACGCATCGATGCACACCACCCGTTTGAGTCTAAATTTCCACCACCGGCTTGAACGCACGCTAGCGGCAGCGGCGTCTGGGCACCGAGATCGTACTGCCCAACCGTGGTGAGTACAACGCGCGGATCGTTCTGGAAAAAGAGACTGAGGCGCAAGGCCGAGAGCCCTGCAAAGAGGATCACAACTGGCAAGAGTGTACTGTAGAACAGCATGCCGCGGTCGCGCGTGGCACTCAAGACTCGCTTGAGCAAGAGCGCACGCACTTGAATGAAAAACCACACGACGCGACGATGGCTCTCCCTTAGCGCCTCGTCTTCTAGAGATGATTTCTCGGCCACGACCGACGGCAGCTTTTGCATCTTTTGCTCCATCGCGTTCGACGACGGTCGGCCCTCGCCACTGGCGTGGAGGGTCCGTGCCTCGGCGACCGTAAGAAAAATCTCTTCGAGCGTCGTGACGCTGATCGCATAGCTCAAGATCCCCAGTTCGTTCTTGCGAGTGTCAACCGCATCAAACAGCGCTGGGAAATTGGCCGACGCTTCAAACGGCAGCTGGAACGTAAGCTCGGTCCCAATGTCGGTCGCAAGTTTCGCGTCAGACACATGGGTCTGAACCAGCTCTATGAACCGCCGCTCCTCTAGGACAGCGGCCATTTTGTCACTGCTTCTCCCGTGGACCACAAAGCTGAGACGATAGCCGACGCCATACCGCTGCTTGAGAAACAGCGACGACCCGACGCACCGCAACTCGCCGTCAGCCAGGATCGCAATGCGGTCGCCCAGCAAATCGGCTTCGTCCATAAAGTGGGTCGTCAAAATGATAACCCGCCCGGCCTTGTGACGCTGAATCAACTCCCACGTACTGCGGCGGCTGTATGGATCCATGCCCGAGGTCGGTTCGTCCAGAATCACGACGCGGCTATTGCCCAAGAACGAAATCGCCAGCGACAGCTTGCGTTTCATACCGCCCGACAGTGCGTGGGCCTGGACGTGGCGTTTTTCACTCAGACCAACATCGCGGATCATCCGGTCAACGCTATCCGCACCGCCGTGGGGATGCGAGTGGTCTTGCTTCACGCGGGCGTAGAACCGCAAGTGTTCCACTACCGTGAGCTCGGGGTACACGACGCTAAACTGCGGACAATACCCCAGTGACTCGCGGATCGTCTCCATGCCGTTGAGAATCGAGACCCCGCGGATGTAGGCCTCGCCAGAAGTCGGCGATGTCATGCCAGTGAGCATCGCCAAGAGCGTGGTCTTGCCGGCACCGTTGTGACCCAGTAAACACGTGATCTGCCCTTCGTACAACGTGAGATCGAGGTTGTGGACCGCGACTTTGGTGCCACCAGGAACGTCGAAGACCTTGCAGAGGCGACTGATAACAATCGCACGGTCGTCATGTGCTTGCTGCTTGAGTTCGAGCGGCACAGGCTCCTCAACAACGTTGGTCTCGACGTTCAGAATCGCTTGAGAGACGGTCTCCTCTCCGCCTTGAAGGGGAGCTCGACGGCCGCGTCCTCGTCGCCAGTACGCTGGCGAGAAAGGAAAATACCATCGCTCCGAGACGCCGTATTCCTTAGGCAAGACTTTTTCCAGGTACCACCCGATCAGCATATATAGTCCAAAGTCAAAGAGCTGCATATAGACGGCCGACATAAAGCGAAAGCCGCCTATATTGTCGCTTGCGTTGGCGAGTGTCAGCCCGACGCCAATGGACTCGAGCTGTGCTACGATGCCCACGCCTTGTGCCAGTGCCACGGGCGACAACACACAGCTCAGCGTCCGTAGGGCTTCGGTCGAACTCTCTTTGAACGAAAACGAAACGAAAAACATCATGAAGAACAGCCCCATGCCGACAAACGACCCGGCGCGGGCACGGCTAAAGAGCGTCGAGACGAGAAACCCAAAGCCAAAGCTGCTGAGTGCAAACGTAAAGAAGAACGCAAAGAGGAGCACACCACTCGAGTGGGTAAACAGCAGGACCGACGCACCGACGGTCTGGAGCAGCGACGCTACGAAAAAGAGCTGGAGGTAGGTCACCAGCCATGTCGCAATGATCTGCGCCTCGTGGATTCCCAGAATCTTCATGAATTCACGCGAGCGGGTCTCCTTTTCCATGAGGAGGGCGACAATCACGCGCGAGACGCCGTACAGATACGACAGCAGAAACAGCACGGGGAACACCACACGCACTTTGTCAAAAAAGCCAGCATAGTGGAAGGCTTCAATGGGACTTAGAAAGACACTGGCGCCGTGGAACGCTTGGGGCGCTTGGCGGAGCACCCGCAACAGCACGCGCTTCGTCGTGTCGGGGATCGTCGCGATGGTTAACTCGGGCGACGCCAGGGTCTGGAGGGCCTTGGCGGTCGCTGCCGTGGTATTGCCACTTCTCCCACCACTCAGCAGGGTGGGGTCCGCGAGCACTTCGCCTGCTGCTTCGCCTAGCCCCGAGAGGATCCGCAAGAGCGTGCCGATGATCAGATCGTCTTCGAGCTGCTGGAGGAGCCGGTTGTCGGTCGCTTGCCGCGTGTCGTTCAGGGTCGACTGGGTGAGCTGACACACATCCGCGTCCGTTACCCTCTCGGTAATCGAATCCCACGGCGGCAGACAGTTCAACACGCGCATGACCACTGTCTGCAGCGTCAGAAAGCCGCGCGTCGCATAGGTCATGGTGGCGTCCGCCTTGACCGAGCGGACGTACTTCTTTACGTTGAACCGTCGGTTGATCGTGCGTGGGACGCTGTTGGGAAAGTTGCTGTCGGTAAACGTCGAGTTCATACGAATCGAAAACGCCATGTCGTGGCCGCGCACATCACCAATGTCTGTCGGTTCGTGGGGGAACTGCTGGAACGTAAGGGCGGCATAGATCTTGGGGTGGTCCACATCCAAACCGTACCCCTCACTTGCGAGATAGGATTCCAACGCGGTCTCGTTCGAAAAGATGATGCGCGCGTCGGCAAACGACGGCGTCGTCAGTGGCGAGATACCCAGCACCGGCTCGATCAAAGGGAGGCGTGGATACCATTGGTCGAGAATCGCCGTCAGGTACTTGCGGGTGTAGAGCGTATCCGGGGCGATCGCAAGCTTGTAGGGGATGACTTTGCCGTGGCATTCAGTGGGGACGTAGTACAGCGACATGGGGTCGAGACTCGTGTGTCCGAGCAACGCGAATTTTGCAATGCAGAAAATCAAATCGCGTTGGCTCAGTTCGTCCAGGCGATTCGCCTCGGAGAGTGCTTGGAGTGCCAAGTTCATCATGAGGCCAGGCATTGTGGTCTCGGTAAAGTAGAACCGTGGCAAGCGCAGTTGTGACACTAGCGAGAGCAGCGAGAGCGGCGACGATGCGCCAGATGTGAGCAATGGGAGCGTCGCATTGAGGAGCTCCGATGGCGATGTGGACGACGAGACATTGGTGAACGCGCCGCCGCTGGAGAGCCCAGCACCAGCGAGCGTGGCATTAAGATCACGCAGCAAATCGGATTCAGCAAAAAGATTCCAGTGGGAACCGGTCGTGTTGTCCGAGCCCATGGTTTTGTTGACGCTGGTCGTGGCCCAGCCAGCGGGAATGTCGAGGTCCGGGTCGAGCGTCTTGAGGAATGCAAAGAGCATAATGCACAGTAGCGGGTTAAGCAATTCGCTGACGGTCGCAAACGGATGGCGCTTCTTAACGATCCAGTTCTTGTGGAGCAGCGCGCGCGTGATACGGTCCCGGCCGCCCCCAGTCGGCGAAGTACTACGCGCCATGGCTGCTGGTGCCATTGCCGTGGGCAGCACAGTATTGGCTGCCATGGAGAAACCACAAGGCAGAGTTCTTGAAGTGAAATGTCCAGCGCGAGGGGATCCAGTCAGTACTGTAGTGGTGCTGAGTCACACGAAGACCGCGAGTCGAGCGCCGCCGAAGCCGCGCGAAGGAATATGCCATTTTCAGAAGAGAAGTTGCGATTGGGGAAGCGCCACACGACCACCAACACTCTGACTAGATCGTAACGGCTGTAACCCCCAGAACGTAACCACAACAGGAGGGTAACCGATATTGGCGATGGATTCACACCGAGAAGATCCGCTTCCTCTTAAAGAGAGAAGCGAGGAAGACCAGATGCGCATGATGGAGAGACTCAAACCACGGTTTCCGTGTGTATTAGGTACATTTACTTGGAGGACTTTGCGCTGCTCGTGGATGGTGTAGCTGTACCAGCGCCGGTTGCGGGTACACCTTCGCGTTTGGCTTTGGCGGCAGCAATCTACAATATTCTCACAAACACAGACCGTCAGCTCTGCCGTCTCGTATCAATGCACTTATTCACGTATCACTGGCGTCTAAACTTTGTAGATAGCGATTGCAATCGACTGTTGCTGCTCAGCACATGCGAGACGAAACGCACCTTGGCGGCCATGGCTTCTTTGCGGGAACCAAACTTGGCGTTTTTGTGGTGCACGCGCGAGGCCTGACCCGTCTCAGTTGTCGCCGCTATCGCTTGGCGCGCCGTCTCTTCACAGGCCTCTTTCAGTCGCTGCGCAACGCGCTTGTGATGGACGTCCGCCATTGGATTGTCGCGCGAGTTTCTCGCGCCAAAAATGGCACATTTGGCGGGTGGCGAACACTGTTCGCACGTTGTAACAGGGGCGTTTTTGACTACCAGATAGTCGTGAATGTGATTATCGATGTTTCAGTTGAGGACATTATTTTAAAAACAAGACCATAACAAGGTGGACTTTTATGTTTTTTTACGTCACCACGTGCTTGATCGACCGTGAATTGGTATTGGATTGCTTGAAACTTCGATAGAAGAACCTGGTAGTAATACGACTAGCTCGGCTCCTCTGAATGACGGTACCCCTTCGTCACACCGCTGGCCAGAAGAATTGCACTCCCATCGGCGGCACGTACAGCGGCGTGGACACGGCGCTTCATTCCATCGATCACCAACGCAGTCTCCAACAGTCTCTGCCTCTACATCTCTTGTGCGGACTTCATCTGCGACGTGCATCTGCATCTCTCTGTGTTATCTCAACGGCGACTGGTAGCTCGAGAGCAAGAGCGAGTGGTCGACACGCATTTGGTCCACCGGTCCTTTCATTTCCATTTTTAGCAGAAATCGACGATGGCGCCGGCGCGACGAGCGACTGCGAATGTGGACGGTATGTTCGTCTCATCTCTGGTTATACATACGAGAGCGTTGTGGGCTTACTCTTCTGTGTCAATTTAGCCCCTGTGTGGAAGAGTTACGTGGCTGCGCGCGTTGAGCCTGGAGCCGGCTCATTCGCCAAGGCGACGGCATTGACGCGCACGCGCAAGCGCGTAAAACCAACCTTTACCGATTCAAATGTACTACCAGTTCACAGCTCTGGCTTTACTACCAAGCATCACCGCACAACGCGTGCCAGTGTCCGCGCATATTGGGAGTCACTGAGCGTCACCGAGCGACTCCAAATCCTTCTGGTCGACGACCCCGACATTGTGAAACAACTCTACAAACTGAATCTGAGTCTCCTCTGCGTCGGACTCATGCAGCGGCATCTCAAGACAGGCGCAACGCGCGCTGTCACAACGTCCACACCCTCAGCGGCGACCAGCACCAACTCTAACAATGCTGGCCCTTCGACCTCTGTCACAAAAGCTGCAACAGCACCAAGCGAAGCACCACCCACGTCTGCGAGTGACACTGAACGCACCTACGATCTGCTGGAAGCCATGGAGTTTATGGACATTGGGACCGGTATTTTGACGGTCAAGACGGAGCTCGTGGAAGACGTGGACCACATGTTTGCCCTCGTGATCGCTGTGCTCCATGGCTTTTTGATGACCGTGCACGTGCTGTCCGATGCGCAATTCCGCGATTTGTTTGTGACGGAAAGCGAAGTGATCAACACGTGGGAAGACTACGAGCGGCTGATTGCCATGCTTGTGGAGCAGTTGATGCTGCGGAGTTATGTTGCGCATTTGGAGAAACAAGCGACCCAGCAAATGGAAGCATTGCTATTGGAGGCATCGCTGGAAGAAGAGAAGAAAACGCAACCAGCAGTAGGGACACTATCGGTCGTCAAGAAGAAGAAGAAGAAAAACAAAAAGAAAACCGAGGGAGCAAAGATGATGCAGTCGACACCGCTGCCGATTGAAGCGACGGAAATCCATGACGAGGATGACAACGTTGTATCAGATTCGGACAGCGAGCCAGACAAGGAGGAAGGCAATGCTATGGCTGTGGACGAGTTCACGTGCCATAGTGAATGCAGCACGGATGACGCTGACTTGTCTGGTCCGTCGAGTCCGGTGAAGTCGGTCGCCAAGGCGTTGAATCAACTCAATCCACATGCACGCGCCTTTGAGCCGTCGCTGTTGGTGGAACCATCTATGGATGAAGAGCTACGGAGTCCGACCTTTGGAAAACGCAAACTGGATGACTTTATCATCCACATTCCGTGGCAAGACATTGCAGATGCAGTAGAGGCGGAGGAGGAGGAGGAGAAAGACATGATCGCAGCGGAGTTGGGATGCCACCGGCCACAGGAAAAATACCGGCGACGCGACGACGACGCCGAACTTGAGTGGCATCTCCAGCACATGTACGCCTCGACATCATCACTCCTTGGTTGGGACTTTACCAAGCAGCGCGAGATCACGGCGGTGCCGTCGGCACCATGGATCGACGCGTCGCTCTGGCGCACAGATCCGCGCGACGTCGTGCGCTACTATTTCCCACCGACAGACCAGCCCAGAGATACCTTTGCACCGGCGGGGCTCTTGGCCGCTCCGTCAACTGGACCGCCATCACGGTATTACTACTCGCTGCCGGACCACACACCTCACAATGCAGGACGGCCCTCGTCGCCTCGCTCGGGTGATTTGACTACCCCTATGTTCCCTCCGTTGATGGCGACATCAAGCGGCCCTCCTGTATCATTCTGGGACGAACATGCGACCTCCACTCCTGTGTATCCACCTGTGTTTGAGCCACAGCCGTATCCAGAATTCCACCCCACCAACGCACAGGCGCGACGACAGCGACCAGCGCACGCGCCCGAGCAAAGCTAGTGAACTTGCGTGTCTGATCCGCTCGAGCATTTCGTCCATGCATGGCATGCAACAAAATTCGTACTTAAGTAAAAATGCAATACCGTACTTAGTGTTGATTGCTCCAAAGCCTATGATTGGATGAAAATATTGACCGGTCACTTGTGTGGGTGGGATCGATTCGCGGCGGCGACACTAAGAGGAACAATGGCATCGACCATGGCGATTGCAGTGGTAGCGCGCAGTGCGCTTGTGCAGAGCAAGACAATGGCGCACGCTGTGCCAGCGACGGTTGTGACGCTCACGACGCGCGGGTTTGCAACGCCTGGCAAGAAAAAGGTCGCCAAGAAGAGCAAGAAGAACCACGAGGACGCCAACTTTGAACTCATGCTGCGCACTGTGCGCGGCCGCTACCCCGACACGTAAGTCCTCGTACCTTGCAAATAATCACTAGACGATAGGTCCATGTACTGACGTTGATGGGTGGGTGTATCGTGTAGTGAGCCGTTCACAGAGGAAGACAAACAGCGCTTCCAGGAGATTGGCCGCCGCTACAATCAAATGAGCACGATCCGACACAACCACTACATGCGCGATTTGCAGACCAAGATCGATCTCAAGTGGGCTGCGATCAATGCGCTACCGGCCGAGCTGCAGCAAGAAGCGCTGGAGATCGATGACGCGCCAGCGCCCGAAGAGCGCGGTTTTGCGACGTGGACGCCGCCGATCGAAGGCTTTTTCCGGTACTCGGGCGAAGACGGCGAAGAGCTGGACGAGTAGAAGCCGTGGGCAAGCAGTAGACAGTAGAACCGATGCATTCGCGCAAGAAAAATGAGAGAATGAAAACAACGCAACGTGAAAGCCTGTGGAGATGCCAATGTACAGTGTGGTCTTATACTACTTTCACCGGGGCTCGATAGGTTGATAAATACTTGCACAGCAGTGCTTGATAACAAGCCCACTCACGGAGAGATGAACGACGACAACGGTGGCGACTCGAGTGCTGCATTCAGTTCACGTACAAGCGCCGCGTCCTCTTCGTTGAGATCGAAATCCTTCGCCTCTTGACAGGAAGTAGGAAACAAGTCAGCCGTCATCATGACAGGAGACGTGTGGTGATGAGACATCATGAGAGATGGCGAGTCAGTGGCACCCATAGGGTGTTTGGAAAGCCACTCGCGAACGTTCCGTTGGATCACCAGTGAGGCCAGCGCGTGGGTCTTCATGCGTGCAAAGTTTTTCCGACACAAGACCCCACGCGTCGCAGCCTGGACTTTGATTGTGACATTGCGCGTTTGGAGAAAACTCTTCCGTGCGAGCATCGTCCGCGCAGCCGCTTGGACCGTCACGGCCGCACGCACACGTTCCGATAGCGCTTGCTGCTGTGGGAAGTGGTGGTGATGCTGATGCTCCACCCCTTGCAAGCGAAGCTCATCGTGCTGCTGTTTCTGCTGGTCCTCGATGTTCTTGGCGGCTTCATGCAGTCGCTTGGTGGTCTCACGCATATTCCGACAATTGCGACGAAGTAGCCATGCCCGGACATTAAATTGGATCACGCGCGCTTCTTCCTCGAGCGACTGGATCTCTTCGGGTCCCATCAATTCCATCGCAGCCTCGAGCTTGTTGAGGTTTTCTTCGTCGTCGGCAATAACGCTCTTCACGTCTGTATCACGGATGGATTCGCTCTCACCGCCAGCGACACTATTCGAGCCACTGCCGCTGCGCAATTCCATGGGGCCTTTGCAAGGCGACGAAGCCGACGACGAGCCGGCAGTTCTTAGTGCCTCGTCGCTAAAACTGCTCCCGCGCCTTTTTGCATTTGTATGGGCGGACGACGCCAAGTCCCGCGAGATGCTGAGTGACAAGGCGCACTTGTCATGAAGACTCATGGTCGAAAACGCGCCGAGCAGCAATTTGCGATTGTGTTCCTGATTCTCCCCAACCTAAGCAACATAAACACAATCACAGTGTGACACAGTCCGTCACACACGTAGAGAGGCATAGGGCAGATCACTCACGTATGAAGTCGCTCGTGACGTTGAAGGCGAAGCGTGATTAGAAGGATCTCCATCAACCTCAGCGTCTACACCCGCTGACTCTGGTGTGAACGAGAATCGCTCCTGTGAGGAAGGGAGACTGCTGGACCCTCCGTTATCACCATCAATGTCCATCTCGCGCATCGAATTCTCCCACATCCCACTCGTCGCCATCTCTGCCTCCCAAGAGCCTTCAAGGACAGTCGATTCGCCCATGCACTTGCGTAATCGTTGCGCAACCTCTATGTGGCCCGACTTGTCGGCTCGCTCGGCCGGCGTGAAGCCGTCAAAATCGAGTGCAAATAAGTCTGCTCCGGCATCCAAAAGCTTATCAATAACCTGAGCATAGGCGCAACCCGCAGCGAGGTGCAGTGGAGTCTGCCCTTGCGTGCTTTGCTGGTTCACCTGTGCCCCATGCGAGAGCAATAGTGGGATCAGGTGGGCATAGTTGTAAAAGCTCACATAATGCAGCAGGCTGAGGCCGGTTTCGTCGAGCGAATTGAGTTCGTCCAGCAATTCTTCGCTGGTGTGGGCGACGGTAACAAGCTGCCGGACGACGTTTTCAATGAGTTGTTCTGAAAGGGACTCGAGGTCGCGGTCGCTCAGCGCTTCGATGGCGCCGTCATCGAGTGCCGTGGACTCAGTTGCGGAGTCTGAGGTGGCTGCGTCGGCTGAGTCTTGTTGTATCAGTGGTGCATACCCCACAGCAGTCGACGGTTTGGGTTCACTATGCGTGACTTGAAGCGAGCTGGTGGATGTCGTTCGAATCGCGTCGTGGAACTCGGCAAGGCGTTCGACCACTCGGATTTTGCACTGCCGTTCATCCACTATACCAGTACACGGTGTCAGCCCGTACATCATACAACTCAAGATAAAAACAGGAACTCACGGTCGGTATCCACAAACGCAGACAGATTGCTGCAGTCTGGATTGCTCCATCGTCGTCCATCCGGAGGTCTTGAAGTAGCGTGGCTAAGCTGTGGTATCCGTTCTCCTGGGCCAGGCGACCGGCCTCGCTTTCCACCTGCGCTGATTCCGTTCGTCTGGATTTCCGGCAGCGAGTCCACTTGCAGTCTCACGTCCTCGTCCGCTGCCGTTGGAGCGGGTGCTGGGGACGTCATGATGCTCCTGTACTCGAATCGACCGGTTGTAGACAGCTGGAGGTAGTCGGACGAGTTGGCCGAAGCACAGCGGCACACAAACAGCTCGACACGACCGGCACACGATGCACGAGGGGCTAGAACACCATAGCTGTCAACGTTAGAAAGAATGGCTCCAAAAAAACCACTATCCAAAGACATGACGGACCGGCACAGCGAAGCACCGTGTCAGAGATGCGTTCGCCAGGCGACCGCGTGTGGGCACCAAACTGGACAAACAACTTGTCGGCTTCTTGAGAGGCATCCACGGCTGGTAGTGGCGTGGCGAGACAGAGTAGGATCTTGGCACCGCCTTCAACAAAATCCCATCCCGGAGAGAAATCTGAAATCTCAACCAAGGGAACCGGTGGGAGTGAGCTGGTGGTGCCAGCGAAGTCGTGGGACGAGGAGGCAGAAGCCACAGGCGGCAAGAGGCTTGCCAAGTCCGAAAGCAGCGCTTCGTCTTCGTCAAACGATGGAAACGGTTGACTCGAGCCTTCCACGGTCTCTCTGTAAAATGCCTGGTCATGATAATCCATCGCAAAACATTCTAGGCACACAATCGTCCATTAGTAACCGCACGTTCTCAGCTGAGGGTGTTTTCTAGGGCACGTACCGGTCATGATCACATCAACCGAGCGACTGCTATCAAAGCTTGGGTCCATTTTGAGTGCTGATGACGAAGACGGCGGCAGCATCCGCTTCAACCCTTTTATGGGCGGCTGTGTCGAACTAAACACCATGGGAATAACGGAAGGTATCACCTGTGGCAATGGTTGGGTCTTGGGCGGTACGAGCGCACCCATTGACGGATGGAATTTGTGGACCTCATCAAAGTAATGGACAAGCATCAGTTGCTGATCCGCGTCGCGAAGATAATAATTCCGACGGTGAAACGTCTGTAAAGGTAGCACAGCACCCATGAGGACGAAACGCGAGGTAAAACACCCACAAAATGAAGTATACGCACGGGGATCTCGGCCGAGTGGACGTAGGTGCCGAGGATAATGACGTCGCGGTTGATCACAAGCTTCGCGCGGTCCTCCCGCACCTATATCCACAACAATGCAGTCAGAAAATCTATTCCGTATTCGCCAGTCGATCTAGCATCACATACGCGACCAGAATTATCTTTGCGTTTCTGCCATCGCCAGCCGTCCTTCTTGAAGTCAGCGACCGCGGTCGTATCGTAAAACAGCAACGTCCCACCTAATAGTCACACCAAGTCTCTCGTTAGATCACAACAGTGAGATCTTATACCCAGAACTCTACGTACTCGGCGGTCGCGGCTGCAACGCCTGGAGACACGGCACGACCGACTGCTGTTTGTGGTGGCGCAGGAGAAACACCAGTTCATCCTTCACAAGCCAGCGCCGAGTCGCGCAGTCGCGCAGCTCCCGCGCGCGGACGTCAATTGCAAACGCCGCGGTGACGCTGGCACTCACGGCCATTAGGTAGTACCACGAAGAAAGAGTGAGAGAGGCAGCGATAGACGCCAATGAAGAGGAGACAGCGAATCTCCTTTGGCTCGTCCCACGCGGCGGCGCTTGGTACTGTATCGACAAAGTGGTTCTTTGCACGACGCCTGATACAAGCCAGATCTGTACTTAGTGGGGAGCGCACGGTACTTGCTTGTGTAGCTGTTCTTCGACTAGGTACGAGTAACTTTCTGGGTACCCCTTGGAGTTGTGAAGTTCACACGTGGTTACCCTCGGTCGGAATATCCGGATTTTTGCTGGCGGATGCAAGGTCGGGCAGAGCAAACAACCAGGCTTTCTTCTTAACACTCTTCAATGTCGGATGTCCGTTTCTCCACTTTACGTAGCGTCTCTTGTGCAACGATATGATCGTCACTGCCTAACAACTGGGTGTCGTGTTGCAATAGCGAGGGATGCGCAGAGCATCTTGTCCATTCACGTGTCGCATCTCTTTGGTATGGGCAGTGTAGGTGCAGCGCGATTTCGATCAAATTGTACTGTAGATGATTCGCAGACGCATTGTGGTGCTGAGTCAATCTCTGGAACAGTGGACCATTCCGCCAATACCATTCGTCATCAAATGAAAAAGTGTCCGCCTCGCCCATCGCGTGACATGTACCCTACGCGGTGCTGCTTTTAATGCTTCGCTACAGAGGGTGAGTATTTTGGTCTTCGTCTTGGTTTTGAATGATGGGCTCGAGATAGTGTGGTCTAGCGCAGTGACCATGGCAATCACCAGGAAATACTGTGAGGTCCGCGTTGCCTGTGGTCGCTCACGGAAGAAATCCCACTTCCTGTCCCTTACCGTTTCCTTTTCGTCCAACTACGAGTGGTGTGTCTTCCATCTTCATCTTCGACCACATCACTATCGATATACATACAGTGTACAGTATAACTCACGTTAGCTCATGCGTTAATCGTTAGTCTTACACGCAGACAACCAAATCCTTTGAAAATGCATGATCCGACCAGCGAGAGTTCCAGTCTGCTAATTACAGTATGCCCACAGCCTCCTCAAATGAACAATGACGGGGCCAAAGATATGCACGCAACAGGGACACGCGTCGAGACGGTGGATAGAATCACGCAGGCGACGTGCCCACGTCCCAGACGTACGTTAGTTTTTAACGGGCTGCCTCGGCTGCAAAGGCGGCCGCCAGTGCTCTTCTTTACCACCGGGAGTTTGCTCAAGATCTTCGAGGTTGTTCGAGAACATGCCAATAATATTAAAGTAGTCTTGATGGAATAATCGACTCCCTGATATTTTAATATGCTGCATCAACTCTGAACTTCAACAGTACTACCGCTGGCTTGAGTGAGGATGATCCTTGTGTGTGTACGACGGTAGTGGCGACGATTCGGTTGCTAAGCTCACCATCATGACCTGGTCGATTGACCCGTTGAGCTCTTTGAGATTGTGGCTGCCCTCGTCCAGCAAGCGCAAATGGGTCGAGCACAATGCGTTGCGACGAGACGGCCGTGGGCAGTCGGGCATTGTGCACCGGCGCCCGCCGCCGTGATGTGCACAGTAGCCACCGCCGCGGTCATTACGCTGGCAGCCGTCGACAATACAAAACCGCGCGCCGCCGTGCAGCGCGCAGAACCGACCCCGCTGTGTGCCTTTCATACACCCTTCAAATGCGCAGCGCTTGCCACCGCCGTGCTGGCGGCAAAAGCCGCCACCTTGCGAGCTCTTTTGACAGTTGCCAACCTGGCAGCGCGGGCCGCCGCCGTGCGCTTTGCACAGCGAGTTGGTCTGTGCCGCCTTTTCGCAGCCGTCGACGCTGCACCGCTTGCCCCCGCCGTGCTTGATGCACAAGTTGCCACCTTGCGAACTCTTGTCACAGCCTGCCACGACACAGCGACGCCCTCCGCCATGGGCGATGCACAAACCAAGCGATCGCGATCGCTTGTCGCAGCCTGCGATCACACAAGCGCTCCGAATCCGCTTGGACGTGGCTTTCCCCTTGCTGCCTTTGCTCTCGCTCATACTAGCTCCACGCAGAGCCGACCTTTCTGAGCTGCTCGTGGACGGCGTCATCGATGGAACCGACGGTTCGCCCGATGACGACTCGGAATCGTCGAATTGGTCTTGCTCGGACTGGTGGTTGTCTTCTTCGTTTTCACCGTCGTCTTCCTCGTGTTGGCGTGCCTGATGAAAGACACTTGGCTGCCACCACCCGCTACCTGCGGCCGCGATCCGCGGGGTCTCGCGAGCGATTGTTGTCACGAGCATATCGAGTGCGACGTCGTCCAGCAGCTCGTCAATCTCCATGTCTTCGCTTGTCTCTTGTTGCGGCGGACTCCTCATCATCGAGCTTAGTTGGTTCTCCATTGCGTACACCGTTGTTCTGTTCGGAGCGGCAAAAAGTCGTCCATCATCGAATGGCGCAAAGTGACCGGCGGCGATCTCGGTCTGTTCCTGTCGTTGTAGTTGTGTGTGTACGAGCGATGAGTCGTCAGGCGTTTGTGACCGTGACTGTGACTGTGACTCTGGCTGAGCCTGTGATTGTTGCTGTCTGAATTCGCCCCACATGATAGAACGATTGCTTGTGGACCGGGGAACACTGGGCAGCCAGTGCGTTGGACTGGTACACAGCAGCAATGCCACGTCTGGCAGATCTTGTTGAAATTGAACCGACGCTGCAGACAGCGCCGTGGGTCTTGACCACGGCGTCTGGGTTGAGTAGCTATCTGATTGCGTTCGTGGTGACCGGACGCGGGACCGCGTGACAGTGGCAGTGGCTCCACTGAGACCGTGAGACTTGGAAACTGGCTGGCTTGCGACCTGCTGAAGCCGCTGAGTGAGCTGCTGCGCGTCAGCCGCAACCCTCCCGTTACATGGTTCAATCTCCGCGCCGTGTGTTTCTTGGTGGTCACGCGACGAGGCTGACAGGGTCAGCCACTCGCCCATCGTTGCTTCTCCCATGTCGCGGTCCGGACTGACCATGGCACGGACGTAGTTGAAGCGGCATTTCGGAGACGATCGAGAAGGCGACGTGGAGACACGCGACCCGCCGGTAGTCCACCGGTAGGTGAAAGGGATCGGACGCCCCGTCGTGTCCATGGCGCCACCCGCTGCCGATGATCTAGCAATAAACAAAGTAGAGCCGACCCTGAGGGCGGCTCGCCTGCGACACTGCGCACACTTGGTTATGGTACGTCACTCGCACGAGGGATTCCACACTCGTTTCTTTGTGGCGGCGCCCATAGCCACCTCTTCACTTTGTGGGGCCGACTCTGGTGGTGTCGTGGTTAGGGCTGGGCGACGAGCGAAACGGTCGTGAAGCCTCTGAGATTTTATAGGAGCGACCAAGTGGTCACCGAGTTGACACAAAAACACGACGTTTAACTTTTGACCAATCAGATTGTTGTGTTGGCTTAGTGCATGACGATCTGAATTTTGGATAAGAATTTCGCAACCAGCTAAAATCATATATCAGTATGCAGCTGGCATGGCTATCAATGCATTACGTCGTGCTCCACTCAAATCGCATACATGCCAACTGAATCAAGTGAATGGCTGCTGATCAGTATTATCGTGAATTTCGGTGCTACCCAATGCATAGTCTATGTGCAACCCACCAGCATCTGTGTAAAAGTCTCTTCATTTCGCACAGCCACGTGAAATCGTGGTGGTAAAACTGTGTAGGCGGCAGTGATCGTAAAACCAAACGACTCAGTTCCGTTCACTGCAAATTTCATTGTCACCGCTGACCAGCTCGGTCTCAGTCCCCTCAAACTTGATATTACTAAAAAGGACGGATGTGCTGGTCAGCGTCGGATGAAGACAGACAGTGGTGGTGTTCGTTTTGTGTTTGTTCTGGAACAGTCGTGCACTCTTCCTGCATTGGTCGATGTTGGGTCCTACATACAGTTGACAGTTGACTCGGTGTTTGCGCGTTGGCCTGCGGTCGGTCGGGTACAAGTCAGTGTTTCCGTCGAAACTCTCCACACAACAAAAAGGCCCAAGCGAAAGAAATCGAACATCGGCAGAGGGCTGGACCAACACCTTTTCTGTGCGAGCGTACAGTACAGTATGGGAGAGGGTACAGTATGCATGGTGCTGCCGTCAAGCGACGCTGGTACGTCACCATTGTCGTGTCGCTGCATGCGCTGCTTTGTAGCGACGCCAGCCATCGGTACGGCAATTCAGAAGCCAGCCTCACATCCACAAATATATCCACGGTAGATGTGCCCTGAAAGAAAGGACTCCTCTACATGCAAAACACCAACGCATGGCATTCCGTTCCAGGTACTGTATCTCTCACTCCACTAGCTCTGCTCACAGAAAGATCGCCGTGAAAAGGACAAGCAACAAGGTCGCTCGGTCGACCTGAACAGGACGTGCCATAAGCTCCCGCCCAACAAGCTGCGAACGATGGATCCGTGTGCGTGTGTCTTCACGTGATCAAAAAGTTAGTCTTAGGGTTGGGCGGACACCATAACTTTTGATCCGCTACCCAGGCACTGCGGTAGCAAGTGTTTCTTTCGGTGTGTGTCGTTGGGAATGCTCACGATGCGAATAGGCCAGCGTTGTTGTATCACCATGGTAAACACTATGGTAAGCACTGCAATCGATATTGTCGTGAGTACCAACAGCTTCGCGCAGTGAACAAATTGTACTGCAATAATTGTGATACCCACGCAAAATAGCGTCGGCTGACAGGCATGATGAGAGAGAGGGCGGCGCACCTTCCGATGTAATACCACGAGCAATCGGTCGTGTACAGTATAACACGAACTCTGTCGTGTCAGGCTAATCATGCCACGTTATCGACGTCTTTCCACCGACTTTCTCGGTCATAGAGTATTGGTACGCTTACAATTGATGTTGCTCGAGTAAGTATCCGTGGTTCCTGCAAAGCCGTGCTTGATTGCCCTCCAATACTGTAAGGGAAGTCGTTGGGAACCATTCAGTATCGCCATAAGTTATCTCGATGTCAGCCAAATGTGTTTCTATAGTTCATCACCAGGACGATTACCTGTTACTGCCACGCTGATTCACACCACGACGAACTGTTCGAAGAGGACACAACAGGAACAGCTACTGTCCTCACAACCGATTGTGGACCGCATCCAAGTACAATACATGCCTGCGCGAAAATACCACTGCGCTATGTAGAACGGGTAGCCCAAGCAGTGCGCGTCTCGACGGCAGAGATGGTTGAGTGCAATTGAGATGGTGGTCGGTCATATATATCACACCAATCGTCAACATTTAAGCAGAGTTGTATTTTCCAATGCAAGACCACGACACTGATATTTGTGAGGCCATTCCTTTGCTACTACTGTGCATGCGACCTGAAACCACGACTAGTTCGCGTCGGCTTCTGGGTTGCGCTTGAGATCCGAGCCCAGGTCCCACGCATTCGCGCCTTCGTCGGCGTCGGCGTTCCACGCAAACGAGTTGGCCCCGTCTACAAGGGCATACAAATGCTTAGTCCACACAGTAGTAACAACACAACACTGACCCTCATCGTACACTTGGTGCCACGTGCCGGTGGGCAGCCGCCGTGAAGACTCGCGCGATCGGGAATGTTCTGCGGCGTCTGGGCATAAAACATAGCGGCCGTGAGCTTGATGGGCGGCACCGCCAGCCCTTCGGAGCACTCCTCCATGCCCTCGCGCTGAATGTTGGTCACGAGTCGCTCCTTCGAGTACGGAAATACGGTCTCTCCACCCTCGGGGCAGTCGTTCAAATAGAGAAAGACTGTCACGAAACGGTTGGGCTCGAAATGCTGCAAATGCTTGGGCATCCTGTTGCACATAAAATCAGTGTGTTGCCTCCTCTAGGTATCAACCGCCCCATCCACGTACTCGTAGGCAAAGTTCTCGCCTGCGCGTTTCGTAAACGACGTCAGTACGAGGTCCAGAATCCCGGTCGTGACTTTAAGTCCTTCCCACAGCACGTCCTTGGACGTGCGGTTGTCGACGAGCCACTTGGTCCACTCGGCGCTAAATTTCTTGGTCAAAAACTCTTCAGTATAGTCTTCCAAAACATACTCGACAAGGATATTCTGGAAGCGAATGTTGTAGGTCGGGTAGCTCGGACCAGTTGGGCGGAAT
The DNA here is from genome assembly GCA_023334535.1 of Pythium vanterpoolii. Lineage (NCBI taxonomy): Eukaryota > Oomycota > Peronosporomycetes > Pythiales > Pythiaceae > Pythium > Pythium vanterpoolii. Next base: position 23,498 of record JAADVD010000017.1, on the reverse strand, counting down.
TCGTCGGGGACCAACGCGGGGTCTTCGTCCATGAGGTTCTGGACGCGCTCCTTGACCCAGCGCAGCCACCGAAAGTACTGCGAGACACCGCTGACGGGGCGCTTGGGCATGGTGTACTTGAGCTGCGGCAGACCAATGCGTTTCTCCCACGACTTGATAATGTGCGGCAGCATATAGCCCTTGTCCCGCAGCAAAGGACCCACCACGTCATTCGCGCCAGTCGCCACATTGTCCCGAATCCACGTGCCCCACGCCACGTCGGCGTGGGCCATGAAAAAGTCGACCGCGTCGGCATCCTCCAAGAACGCTCGTAAAATCGCATGCTGAAACTTGACGGTATCATTAGCATTGGGATGCATGGGCTGACCCGCCTGGAAAAGCTCGGGAATCTCCACACCGTTCGCTTGTAAGGTATTGATCGTCTCCGAAGCCCACACGGCCCACTTGTGGTAGTTTTCGCCGGCGATCGCTTCGCTCGGGACAAACTTTTTCGAGTCGAAGTAGTCTTCGTGCTGCCGAAAGAACTGGCCAGTCTCGTACCGCACCAGCTGCAAGCGCTCGACAAACGATGGACTCGGGAGGCGAGCGAGCTTGGCTGTGCGTGCGCGAAAGTCGCGCGTAAACTGGTTGTCCTTGAGGAACGCCGTGTAGCTCGTGCGGTCCGAGTGGTAGCCATCCACGGCGTCGGGGCTATCGACTGGCGACCGTTCCAAGCGGTTGATGCCTTGGCGCGTGACTTCGTCAGCTTCGTCTGCAGTAAAGAATCCTTCGACACCAAACACCCGAGGGCTCATCGACAACGTCTTGAGCGTCACGCCATCAACATCGAAAATGTGGCCGATTTTGATGCCCGGCCAGACCCAGATCTGGAAATCCAGCAGCACGTGGGCAATGCGGTTCGCTTCTTGGTCCAATTGCGTGGCGCTGGTGATCGGGAGCCCCATTTGCGTCAAGAGCTTGACACCGTTCTGGAGTACATCCACGTCGGCACCAAGCTGCTCACCGGCAAACAGCGCCAGCTCCCTCAAGCAGTTGTCCGCCTTGTCCCATTTCACATAGAGACCGCTGTTCTCGCCATTAAGCATGAGGAACACGACGCGGTCGGCACGCAGCTGTGCTGGGGTCTTGGCCATGGCGTCTTCGACACTCGTCAGATCGCCGACCATTTCAAACGCACGGCATTTGTGACTGTCGGGCGTCGGCGTCAAGAGTTTTTGCGTGGTCATCTGCATTAACTCGCTTTCGTACTTGTTGAACAGTGGCGGGTACTTGTCGTCAATCTCCTGCTCAATGCGCGCAGCTTCTTCTTCGTCTACATCGGGACTCGCAACCTCGATCGACGGGACTGTGACAGGGGCGGTTACGTTGGCGGGCGTCGAGGTTGTGTTGATAACCTGCGCGGAACCGCTGGAGGGCAGGACAAACGTCGCGTATAGTCCGCCAGCGAGCGCGATGACCACAGGCAGGACAAGGAATAAAAGCGAGCTGCTCTTGCTGCTGCCACCTTTCTTGGGCGAGGCATGGCTGGGTGGTGCGGCGGACGAAGCCGCCTTGCGGCTATCGCTGCCGCTGTCCGTGGACGCGGCTGGGACCGAGGCGTCCTTTTTGGCCATGGAGAGACAAACGCGTACAGACAGAGAGAGAGAGGGAGGAAGAAGAAATGAGGAGCTACGAGATCTCTGGCGGCGTACTGAATCCTCGAGCAAAGCCACGCGCTTGATGAGGGCACACAGCCGTAGAGCATGAACATGAACTCGTCAAGTGTCCCAATTACCCTACCCCGTTATGATAATAGCTGCCCGACAGTCTCACATATCTGTCCAGGAACTGCTGATCGGAGACTAAGGGTTGTTACCTTATTCAAGGACTAAAACTAGGATTTATCCTGATTTAGGGAGTTGTTTAGGGTGGGTCACCAGAAGATTCACCCACTCCACATGATTGCGCCACATCCAAAACTGAAGCAAGACGCCCTTCTACGGTTCCGTTCTTGATCACTCCCTCACTGCTCGGCACCACCTTCCTCTCCGCCCACAATGCTCTCTGCGACCGCCACCGTCACGTCTATCGCGCGTGCGTCGCTGCGTAGCTCTATGCGTCGCACTGTCGCACGTGCTGCCTTTACGACCTACTCGGGCGGCCAGCCATCCGAAGGCCAAGGCGGTTACTACGGCTCGATCAAATCGCGCTCGGAGAAGAACGCCGTGTTCCAACCAGGCTCGCGTGCCGAGCCGACCGATGTCAAGCAGCTCCAACAGCTCATGGACCACTGGGCCGCGGTGCGCGCGTCGCTGCCGGCGGCTAACGACGAAGACGCCGCGTGGAAAGAGCTCACTGCCGAGCGCGACCACGCCGAGCTGCTCCAGCGTCTGGTCGTCAAAGGCGCGCCGGTGTGGGGCCTCTCGGTTCACCAGCGAGAATTTGTTGCCAAGTTTATGACCAAGACCGCGTCCGCGTAAGGCAGAGCAGCGGTCGTATGTGTGTTTCAAACCTTTAGTTCTTCTGAGGTGAAATTTCGATTTGCCTTTTGTCTCATTTTGCTTTTCTCTCGGAGGTGCCGTTGCATGCAGCCAAGGAGACGGATATTCGATTCACCAAGGAGATCTGACGAATTTGCTGCTAGTCCTAGGTCGAACAACAGCTGAGCTGACGCTGCGACCAGATGCGAAGAGAGATGGCTACATTTTCACGACGTCGTACAGTAGTTGAACACGCTAATGGTCCACAGAAACAAAACAAAATTGAGGAATTCCTAGACACTACGACGAACGCTGTGAACTCTGCGAATGGGAGCCATTTCGAACAACGGCGCTAGTGTCGCTGTGGCCTGATGCAGAGACCACCGAGTGGTTGCCTTCGTCCGACGTGACACTCGCCACGGTACTGCGCTCACTCAGTTTTCGCCCCGACAGTGGCGGCAGCGAAGATCCGACCGATGCGACCTCACTCAACGCCCCTACGTCGATCACATACATGCGCAGCGTCTCCAGGGGTGCGCTGTCTATACTGGCACCGTCAAAATCTGACGCCTCAGGCTCAGTCTCCTTGCCACCGTCGTCGCTGCGTGGGCCGCTCTTGGACGATTGACTCTCGTCTTCTGTATCGTCCCCTCGCTCTTGCTCCTCCTCCTCTTCCTCCACCTCGATAAACCACTCGGTCTTGAGCTCCAAGTCTGTCCGCTCGCTCGCAACGGCCCCCAACTGCGCCACCAATCGCGCACGGATCTCGGGATGGAGGCCGCTCTTGACAATGCTCCGCTGGCGCAAGTGGGCCACTGATTTCCCACCGACAATGTCACAGAGCCACTCGACAATCTGCCGAAAGTGGATCACGTCGTCGCCGCAAATGTGGGCCCGTAACAACTCAAAGAGCTCTGGGTACTGCCCCAAGACGCGGTGCTTCTGGGCCGCCGCCTGTTCGACGCGCCGACACATTTCCAAGCTGATTTCGCAGCCGTGCATCCCCACGCCGTAGCAAGCATCGCACAGTTCATAGTTTTCGCACGTGTTGCATTTCCACTTGGCGCCGACGATTGGACTCGCGCCGCAGCCATCGCACATGGTGTCGTCGTGGACGTGATGCTTGTTGTACCGAGCGGTCAAGGCACTCTTGACATCACCGAGCACAAGACTTACGCTGGTCTGGTGGGCACGGAAGCGACTAAACATACCCCCCAGACCACTGCCATCTCTGGACGAGTTAGGGGCACTGGCGAGGCCATTCGGGGCCGACGTCTCTTTGGTTAAGGAGGATCCTCTGGACGCGGACGAGGTGGGGGCACCAGTCGTACCGGATGTGAGAATCGTCTTGGACTCTAAAATGCTTGCACTCATATCGACGGGTTCCGAAACAAAGCGATCGAGCCGCCCAGTCGTCGCGGGCGTGCGCTGGACATGGAGCACCGACTCGCTCGCGGGATCGCTCTTTGGGCCGTAGAACAAATGGTCTTTGGCCCATCGCTTCCCGAGGTCGTGGGGACCCGACGATCGACGCACTGCATTATGCTCGCTACTCTCAGCGTCGCCGTCCACCGTCGACTCTTCAAGTACCGTGGATTCGAGGTGCATCGTATCACGATGGCGATGCACGAGCTTAATCTTGAGGTCCGACACTTTGACAAACCGCGTGCGCACGTACGACTCGACCTCAATGTCCTGGCGTTTCTTGAGCAGTGGGATGATCAAACGGCGCATGTCGCGACTTATTTCGTCGTTGATCCCTTCCATGGAAATCTCGGGATGGAAATGCGCGCGAATGTCGCGACCTTCGAGCACAAACACGAGCCACTTGTACATTTTCTCGCGTCCTTTCTCGGGCATGCTGGCAATGAGGCGCTGGACAATCGGCGAGTCCATATCAATCGGTGCCATCGGAAAAATCTCATTGTCGATCGCCCATCCGTCTGGCTCGGTCGAGGCGGCGCTGACAAAACGAGGGCGATGATACGTCTCCGACTCGGTCTCGTCACTCGCTTTCTTCTTGTTGGTAGAAGCCGCTGCGAGTGCTTCACGAAGCTGTTTGGTAGGTGTCGTTTGCGTCCCCACTCCATTGGCGTTTTGAGACGTACGAGTCGTGGCGCGTCCACCCCGCACGGACCGCAGCGTTTTGTTTTTCTGCAGCAGCGAGTCGAGCTGCGTCGTCTTGTCGTCGCTCTCACCAAGCGCCATGAATCCCATGACATGTGACTCGTACTCGTGTAGCTTTTGTTGCAACACACTGATCTGGTTCTCATAAAAGCCACGGCAATTGCCTAGCTCTTCGGCAAGGGCGTGCATGCGGGTCGTGCAGATCTCGAGCTCGGCCGACTTGGCCCCCAGCTGCTGGCGCAGGAGTTCTTTCTCAAGGAGCGCCCCTCGACTTGTCGGCAATGCCCCAATGATGGGCGGTGCCATGGCATCGGCGTCGCTGTACCGGTAGCTACGGCTTGTGTGATTCGAAGCGCCGGCATCGTCAAGAGTTTCTTTGGTGTGGAGGAGCATCTGCAATTGCTCACACTCTTTTCCTTTGGCGGCGAGTTCGGAATCGAGAAAGGCGAGTTGACTGGTGAGTTCTTCGGTCCGCTGATCCATCTTCGTAAATGCGAGTTCTTTGCTTTGCCATTCGTGCTGCTTGGATTCAAGCTCGGCGACCCGCTCTTCGAGACTCGCATTCTCCGACATCTTGGACACTTGTTCATCTTCTAGTTGGGCCAACTTTGCCAAGAGCTCTTGAATTGTCGTGGCGTCTGTCTCTCCACCCTCTGGAGTCTCGATCGATCCATCGGGCGACTCAACGGTCATAGGCGAATCGGCCATTTTCTGGATCTGAGCTTGGAGAGCAGCAATCACTTGTTCCTTCTCTAGCAGAATCTGTTTGTACTCGGCGACCGTGCGTTCTTCATTGACCTTTGGTTTGTTCTTGATACTCTTGGCACGCTGCCCAAAACGCAGCGTCGTCAAGGTCTCTTCGGCGTTGTAGCTGCTGCAGCTCCCACACACTAGCAATGTCGTATCAGAATTCCCGCCGAGCGAATCTTGAAGAAGTCGCGTCAATTTCGAGTCGCGGTACGGAATGTGGGCATTTGCTTGGCCGCTCGTGAGCGCGTTCATCACACTCCCCAACGCGCTGAGGCTTTTGTTGATGTGCTGGGCTTCTTTGAGGGTCTGCCCTTTGGCTTGCGTCTTGCCGACTTTTTCCGAGCCCGCTAAATCAACCAGAAACAGCTTGCCACTTTTCGTCGAGCCTGTGGAGACGTTGCGCTGCTCAACAGTAATGATAAACACCGAGTGGCTGCGTGACGAATCGTTGTTCATGCGCGTCGAGGCGATCACGCGGTTCGCGCCGCCGAGTCGCATGACCGCCATCATTTCGTCGGCCGATGCACAGCATACCTCGGTTGCACCAGCGACCCATACGCCGCGTTCGCGGCTCTCACGTACACTCAAGTTGTTCGATGACGGTTTGAGCAAATCACGAATTTTTTCCAAGTAAATTTCAACGTACGACACGCGCACGATAAACTCGAGCTCGGCTTGCATGTTTTCAATGCCGTCGAAAATGTCGTCCATGACGCGCGGAATAATACCGGCATAGTCCTTGTCGCCCGGCACGCCTTCCATCGAGAAGGTCTTGCCCGTGCCGGTCTGGCCATACACAAAGCACGTGCAGTTGTACCCTTGGAGCGCCGCCTGCACAAGCGGCTGCGCGGTCGCGGCGTACACATCGGCCTGCGTCGAGTCTATGCCAAAGACGCGGTCAAATGTGAATGTGTGGGCATTGCCTATAGTATTGGCGATGCGCACGGTCGCATCGTCGTCGAGCTGCACGACTTCGACGGCTTGCTGTTTGAGCTCGAGCTTGTTTTGCGGACGGAAGCGCGCGCAGACGCGGACGCCAGCGGATCCATTTTTAGCGCCAGCCATTTACGCAAGCCGAAGATGAGGGAGAGGAAGACTGGGATAGTGGCGCGCGCGTCTGTGTCGGCTTTCTTGAAGGTCTCGTCCAGCCTGGAACGCTCCTGCTGTGCTGGAAGAGAGAGAGAGGCGAGCAGGTCATCACTTTCGAGTCTCTAAGAAGTGCATGAACCTGTGATACTGCATATTGACAGACGGTATACCACATTAGTGAGGTCGACTTCTACTCCATCCCGCACAGTGATTGGTGGATACGCGCCACATCAGCCAATGAACAGCATCTCTTAGCAGGTGCACTTTCCAGAGCAAAATGGCCACTTTTTGAGACCATCATTCTCACATAGCTCCGTCTAGCCGACGAGCTTGTTGGAGCTGCTGGTGCTTCCATCGCTGGAGCCGCTTCTTGCGCCACGACCGCTGGATTGTCGTGGCGTACGCGTTATCCCACATGAGTTTAAGGATTTCTTGGCGCCGCTGGGCTTCGAGCTGATCCTTAAGTGCGTGAAATCGCATGCGCGCGATCTTGGTGCGGTAAGCGTTCTGGAGGGTGACGGCCGCGGCGTGCTGTCTCTCGGTAACGCGCTGCACACGCGACGTGAAGCTGAGAATAAAATGAGCGTACCGAAAGAACCGCTGTAGCTTGATTACTGATGATGCTTGCTGCGTCTCGAGAGCGCGAGTGGTACGAACACGGTCGATCCAGTGCCGAACCGAGAGCTGGATGATCACCGCCGAGTGGAATTGCGCGACGCGGGTACACCACGACTTGAACAGCCGCCGACGTGCACAGTATCGACGCAAACTGCGTGAGATACAACACGAGGCTTTGTGGCGACGCCAATGGATTGCAAATTGGCATCGGTTGTGATAAGCACGGAACGCACGCTGCACGACACACGCGGATATAGTGTACGCTCCATATCGTCGCCTCCGCTGCCGCAAGATGCGGCAGCGATAGCCACGCCACGCTGACTGGACAGCCGTCGCTGCCCGATCAAAATGGTAGGTGGTCACACGGTGCTTAGCCAGCATACATCGCATCCAGCTCTGAATTACGATTGCAGAGGCGAGTCGCTCCATTTTGCGCTCAATCATCTGCCTCCGCTTCCACCGCTGCCAACAAGAGAACAGCGAAAGCCGAAGGAGTCGACGAGCGAGCGCCAGGATCTTGGCGGCACCTTTCCTGCACAGTGCTACCGTTAGCATGGCGTTCCGAAACGATAGATCGACCGGCACATCGTACAATTGACAATAGCGATCAACCGCTTCGAGGCACCGTTGTTCTTGTGTGGAGGTTTGCCAGATACGCAATCGATCTGTCTGCATAATGGCGATTCTCCTATTCAGTAGATTCTGCAAACAATGGAAGACGAATGTCAGCGAAGCGTCTCTTCCTCAGCATCTTGAGCAGCCACCACGCACCAAAAGTACCGCCGCCGCTTGGTTTTTACGTGACGCTTGAAACAGGGGCGATCTTTGTCGTATGATCTCGTCGACGCAATGCTCTTGGATCCATTGGCTGGACTGGATGACTGTGAAGACCAATAAAAATGTTAGATGATGGCGTAATACGCAGTCGCTGTGACATTGCAGCGTACCATTTTCGCCGTAACGATGTAGCATCTCGTGGGACGATTGCAGATCGCTTCTCAAGCGAGCAAACACGAGTTGATTGCCCAGCGGCCGTGACGGGACCACATTGGATCTTACCTTCTGTTGGGCGGCGTGTAATGCTGATACAACCGTTCCGAGTAGATGAGTCGCAGGAGACGATGCTCGGATGAATTCTGGTGATCGCAGTGGACTTAGTGGCCGCACATCCAGACTGTTTGGATAAGGAAGCAGCGCTGCTTTTTTCCAACGATGGAAAGCAATGCCATCTCTCCACACGCTCTGAAAGAGCTCGTGACTGATGCTACTCCTGTTTTGACCAAACCGTGTGGAAAGTCGCCTTCGATCCATTTGATCCAGCGTCATTTCGACCTCCATCATTTGAGCCATGTCTATTCCAGCAGATTGCAAGAAGAGCGCGCTCTCAAGAACTTCCACAGTCTCCTCATGCACCAGCAAATGGACCGCATCTTTCATGGACAAGCCGTGTTGCCACAGCTTGTCTTCCCAGATCTTCATTACATAGTCGTGATACGAGGGACTCTGAGCTGATGAGACGCGAGAGTGACAATCCGCTACCACCAGTGGATTGAGCTGTGGGGACTGTCGTTTTTTCGTTCGACTTCTAAAATGGGGTGTCGAACTTGGTGCGCCAAGTGCTCTGGTCACGTCGCTCTCCACTGTTTTTGTATCACATCTCCAACTAAGATGGACGAGCGGAGCCGCCAGCAAGACGCGCTTTTGGTTGGGCAAGAGCTCTTGCAGAATACTCTCGGTCGAGAGCATTCGTCCAAACTGCAGCGCCTGAAATCTGTCGACAACCGAGGTGGAAGTGCGTCGTCTACCGCGGCTCGAAGACGGCAACGAGCACGAATTGGCGGTGGACTTCTTAGTGACCGAGTCCACACCACCACGCTTCTTACTGGGGCTGTACCTCGCGTCGGCCAGCATGGGGATAGCCCGACTCTCGGTCGTATTGACCACAGATCCACTGATGAGGGGGGGATCTTCTAGCTCTATGGCTCTATTCTTGGAGGTCAAGTCGCAAGTGGTGTTTATTCGCCGCGACGAAGTCCAGGATCTCGTCACATTCGCTTTGCCTCGAGTATGACCACGCACCCACATTGTTGACGCCGGGTACAGGCGCCATCATGGATGCTGGTTCCACTGGATTGCAAGCGCGAGAACCGCCCATTCCACTTGGTGCTGACCGATCCGATCAGGTTCATGATGCCGTACTTCGACGGTCGGATCGGAACTGACTTGTCCTACGGTACGAGCCACCATGGCCGATTCTCACCACCCGGGGGTTTGCATTACTACCGCCACCACCCAGCGAAGATTTCCAGTGCAGGATCAGTACGACGGTGTCGCGACCACGCGCTATGACCCGCAAATCTGAAATACATCAATCGTCAAAGGTACGGATTTGTGTAATGTGCAGGCTAGAAGTATAAAAAACACGGGAAAAGGTCAACTGTACAATCGGCCGTTGCCATCGATTTATCTCCACTTGTGGTTGAAGTAGTGGTGTGCAACCAGCGCGAGGGACGCAAAGACGGCCGGGAACGCGATCGTTAAGAACACGTCGTGCCTACGGGTCGTACGACATGCTGTAGACCGTCATTGAGACTGTTGAGGACCCGTAGAATCGACAATTGCGATCCACCAATTCGAGGTGCAGTGTACATGTAGTGTGCCACATACGCAATCGGTTTGTCTGCATGCTGATGATTCTTCATTTTAGTAGATTCTGTATAATAGTCAATGTTAGGCGATACGCTTCTTGTTTCTAGGGTCATGAGTAGCGATGCACCGACAAGTAGACTCACCGCCGCCTGGTCTGTATGCGAAACCTGAAACAAGTATCGTCTCTGGCTCAGGATCTCGTCGACGCTTTGCTCTCTCCATTGGCTGCATGGGGCAACAAGAGCAGGCAGTCAAATGACTGGTGAAGGGGCCACGATTTCTGTTGTGCGGGTTGTTGTCCTGTCGTCACGCATTGATCTTCTTACTGACGTGACTGCCAGCATATCATAGCCCGCTCTCGGTCGTATCGACCACAGATTCACTGGTGTGAAAGTGGGCGAGGGTCTATTCTTGAATGTCAACTCGCACATGGAGCTCTTTCGCCACGAGGAAGTTCGAGATCTCGTCACATTCGCTTTGACTCAAATAGGGACGTAAAACGCCCAAGCCGTCGAGGTATAGTGTCTTGCACCATGGGCACTTGGCCAGACCGCGATAAAACACTCTGCGAGCAGCCTCGACCTTACCGACTGCGAGCTCAAACCGTAGATACAGACGCCATCCAATCGCAGATCCACTGGTTTTTAGCTGATTCATCATTTCCTCGAAGACGCGACGAATCCGCTCGACCGCAGGTCGATTCTTGCCCCATCGGTGGAGAACACAGCACGGCGAGCGATCCTTTAAACCAGTCAGATGCAGGTCCATTCCAAGCTTGACACCACCGCGCTCAGCTCGAGCAAATTCACACAGAAGGGCAAAGAGCCATTCGATCAATTCCGGCGAGTCGAGACTTCGTCGCCACGCTTGCCGTCGGCTCTGAAAGTACTTGCGGAGCGACTGCGACATGGTATTGCTGGTCTCGGCATCGACAAAGAGACGCAGAAACAATGGCTCTTGAGGAAACGCAAGCACACCACGAGCCACCGTCTGTCGCCACTCTCGGGGTGACAGCATCGGAAGCCGTTCACTCACGTCGTGCGCTTGCATAAAGCCAAATAGCATATACCAACATTGTCGAGCGTGGCACGATGTCGCCACCGCAGGAGATGCCTCGCTCAAGAAATACTCGAACTCTTGCTTGGCGGCCTGAAAGCCACGCGTGGCGTAGATAGCCGAGCAGAGATTCGAAAGTGCGAAGGCCACGCTGCACGAATAGCTCGAGCCTTTGTAAATGCTCGTACCCTTAGATCCACATTGATCGAGCGCGCCTTGAAGTTCAATGCGGTACTTTCCAATCATCTCGATTTGGTGCTCCTCGCGGTGCGCCTGCAGTCGGGCCACGAGTTCAGTTGGAGTCTTGCGATACTGCTTCAAGAGGGAATCGAGTGTCTCCGACGTGCTCGGGGTCCACACTTGCCACAGGAGGTAAAACGCCTTCAGAGCTCCCAATGTGCCGTTACTCGCGCTCAGTTCTTGATACACCCGCATGGATACGAGTCGATGAAAGCTTCGACAGATACCAGAACCTTTAGCGACATCCAGGAGGTCGAGCGAGGCCACGGTCTTGTCACAGATGCGTGCCATTTGACGCGCGTTGCCTAGCCGATGCTCAACTGTTGCGTACACACTCATGAGCCACGGATCCACGGCCCCGGGTGGCGAGTCTTTTGATTGCGAGAGGAGTCCTTTGCAAAACGACCGAAGTGCAGTAGTTGCGTCGGCCGACTCGGATTGTCGAAGCACGACTTCAACCTCAAACTCCATCCACATGATCTTGAGAAGCTGAGAAACAGGTCCGAACTTTGCAGTAAAGTGGTGGAGCGCAGCCACAAAAATGTTTCGAATGAATTGCACTCGTGAGGGGTCTGCTGTTGCGAGCTCTGATATTTTAACGTGCTGGAGGCTGGCTTGCGTCGCCATCTTGTATCGATCGCGGCTTGACAACGCGATCGAATCCGTTGAGCTCGGATCAAGGGCCTTCAAGATCGGTGTCGTAAACAACGAGAAATGACTAAAGTCATCGAGCGACAGTTCATGCGTCGGATCTTCAAATGTCCCCATGGAAGCCGCCAACCGCACACCCACAATTTCAAGCAGGTTGATCACAGTGGAGAAGTGAAGCAGTCGAGGCACTCGAAACACAAACGGCAAGATCTCCTCGGTCAAGATCGCTCGGTCGGGTTGCATTTCAATCCAATCATTGTGCTCAGGATTGGACGGCTGCAAGGGTTTCCACTGTAGATTATCCGCTCGGGTTTCACGCATCAGCCACTCGCTGATGTCGTCTTTGTCCCGGTCAATTGACGAGTAGTCCGCTCGTTCATCCCGAAGCTTCTTGAGCAGATTCAATTTCTTCACGTGCTTGGACTGATCCTTTCGTTCTTGACCTCGCAGACGATCCCGAGATATTTCCGACCCACGTAATTCGTTGAGGATGCGTTCGTACTCTTTGCTTTCATCGGTGTCGGCAATCCAAATTCGCTGACCGTGGAGATTACTGTACACCCAACGACCACCATTCTCTGGCTCTTCTCCTTCATTATTTCTTGGGCTCAAATCGTTTTCCTGATCGATCACATCAGCATCAGCTTCACCAAATGCCCCTTGAAGATCCAATTCGTGGTCACGGGACTGTATCGCTTCGGGCACTGTCAGGCACTGCAATATTTGGTCCATGTGCTTCGAGCAATACATATCCACGCTTTTATCGCCTGGTAACTGCGCCGTTGCGAATGCTGGTTCCACTTGACTGACTTCGCCAAAGTGCTCGACTTGACCATTCCACCGCGTGCTGAACGATTCGACCAGCTCTTGGTGCTGTGCTTTAAAATCCGTGTCGGGGTTGGATTGTCCGATGCCGTTGAACTCGATTAGCGCTTGTGCCAACGCAACGGCGCGCTCTGTAAACCCCGCAGATATTTCCGCGCGAATCATACTCCGATGAAACATTATTAAACTTTCGGACAGTCGATGTGCTTTATCGTTGAGAGCATCCGTGTCGTAGGGATCACTCCTTCCAAGCAAGGAAGAAGTACCGACAACATGAACAAATGCCGAACTGCTTCGATAAATCGCTGGCCTCGATTCGCTGGTCTTCAGTTGTTCTATAAGTTCTTTGTTGAGTACCGAGATGACGCGAGCGTACAAATCACGCAGCATTGCCATCGAAAACGATCCAAACTTTTGCTGGGCACTCTGGATCAGCTTTGCCCACAACGCGGCACTTGTTCGGTCGCTCTCCAACAATGTTTCCACAAGAGCACGATACGAATCGGTCTCGTGCACGCTTCCGCCGGCTTGTTGCTGGCGCCACAGCAAGTTCAACTGGAGCTCGTGAAGACGACTTGAATTTGGATTTTTCTCAGTGGCTTTAGCCCACACCGCCTTTTGTTTCTCGAAAATCAAACCATTCTCGCTCAGTCGCTTGGTTCCAACAAGGCGTTGCATCTGGTCTTGGAACGCAATCACATCTAGCCACGCGTCAATATCGTGTGGAGAGGTTGTCACCCGTTCGTTCAGCTCCTTTTGTCGCGTGACGATGAATCGCTCGACATTCTCAAGGTCGGTTTGCCAAAGCAGAGTTGCCGACTCACTCTGGGACAATATCTCCCCAGGGAGGTCTACCCCACCATGATTTCCATCGGGAATTACACTTTCCAGCTCGCCGTCCACAAGTGCATCGAGTGGGATGAACAGCATTTCGTCGACTTTCTGCTGCTTCTCTTCACGAGCGCTTGCGTGTTCAAGTCTCGCTAGTCGGCGTTGTGAGTAGGCTAGATGTAATCGCTTCGTTCCATTTCGCTTCTCGACGGCCTTGGCTTCCTTCCCAAAGTATCGGTTTGTATCGAGCTGCTTTAATCGCCTGGTTTCTGGTTGTGGGCTACGATTCGGCTTAGCAACCATCCACGCGCCGTCGACAACGCTACGTCGTGTTGCAAGCCGATACAGCGGCTGCTCGTGCGTGTAGAGGGTCCCAAACAGGATATTCTCTTGGTCGCCCGCACAGTCGAATTCGAATAGCTTTTCACGACCATGTCGATCGCCGTACTGGTCGCTACTAGTATACACTTCAAGTTTGCCATGCGCTGGCGCCTCCAGCAAAGCTAGTTCGCGTGGGTGAGCTTTCAGGGTTTGACGCCGAGACTGACCAACCTCATCGGATCTATGACCTCGTCCACTCTCTCGCGATTCGTGCCGTCGCTTGCGCTTGGTGGCTCGTCGGAAATCACTGTCGCTTGACCTGCGCGATGACGAATTACTCGATTCCGAGTCGCTCTGATCTTGACGTCGGGAAGTGTTATGCTTTTTCCTCTTTTCCTTGTTCTTTTTCTTCTTCTTCTTGCGTTCCTTCCCGTGCTTTCTCGCGTGGCGCGACTCGCGATCGCTCTCGCTATCATTACGCGCCCCTCTCCTCTTCTCACGTGATCGTTTCTTAGACTTGGTGTACACTTGCAACGCGCGCTCTTGGACCGGGGGTGTCGCTAACACAACGGTAACGCCCTTGAAACTGCGACCGACACGTAGCCAGTCTACACTATAACGTATAAAAACTCTGCACGTTCATCGTATGTGCCGTTACCGTTTCTTACCATCGTCGTTGTCGTTGTCGTGGGCATCACGATCGTCGAATTTCCGTTGCGGCGCCGAGTTCGCCGCCTCGGTGCGTCCTGCCGCAAACATTCTGGAAAGCAAAATGTTCACCAACAAAGCAACTACGATGCGAAAACGATACTAAATGTAGTATTAATTCTGAAGACCTGTGCATATCCTTTTGTCACAAATTTGTGTATCAATTTAAAGATTTTAAAGACACAAACAGTTCTTGCCCACTGCAAAATCCAACGATACAAAAAAGCAAAGATGGCGAAGGTCACTGTGGGCGACCGGATCGAAGATGCCCGCGGCCAGCGCGGCACAGTTCGCTATATTGGGCCGGTCGCAACGTCTAAAGATGCATCTACAGTGTACTACGGTGCGTGGTTATGGTATGCTCCCACCAGCAAGCTGGACTGCATGGACTAACGAAATTTTCATCGACAGGAATCGAATGGGACGAGTGGGGCCATGGTCTCAACGACGGCAGCGTGACGCTCTCATCGGGCGAGCGCGTTGTCTACTTTGATGGACCGGCACCGCGCATGTCCACGGCATCACCTGGTACACCCGCGTTCAAGTGTTCGTTCGTCAAGCAGACCAAGCTAGACGCCGAGATGCAGTGCGCAACATTCGTTGCCCGCCTCCAAGAGCGTTACGACCCGACCGCGATAGGTGGCACGCGACTCGCTGCCAGTGTGGCGCGTGGCAAAGACGTGGTGATCGCCGGTGAAGTAGGCACGGCCATGGGCAGCCAACGACCGATCGAACTCGTGGGCGTCGACAAACTGCGCACGCAGCAAACGCTCGAGACGATTGAGAAAATCTCCCTTGCCCAGTGCCAGATCGCAACGCTTGGCCTCACATCGTCGGGTGAGTTGGCTCAGTTAACTCCGCGCATCGTGGAACTCGACCTGTCGTTCAATCTCCTGAACGCGTGGACCTCGATTTTTGAATTTCTCGACGAATTGCCGCTCCTGGAGACGCTCATTTTGACGGGCAATCGTCTTCTCTATGACGAGGCGACCGCACCGACGGAAAATGGAAGATTGAAGCAGTATCCGCAAGTCAAAGTGCTCGTACTGAACCAAACAATGATTCCGTGGCGACAGCTTGCGACCATCGCTCGCCACCACTTTCCGCACCTGGCTGAACTACACGTTGCGTCCAATGAGATGCTTGACGCCGACCTCTCAGACCCTGCTGTTCTCCACTCAGACGCGACAGACCACACGGAAAGCACTTGGATTGATGCTTTACAGGTGCTCGACATGAGTGACAATGGGCTTCGCAGTTGGACGGTCTTGGAGACGCAGATTGGTCGACCATTTAGGAACATCAAGCAGCTCGTGATGAACGGTAATCAAGTGTCGACGCTTGTGACTTCATCCACAGCGGATGAAACACCCAGAGCTTTCCAACAACTGCTTTCCCTCTCGCTGAACGATAACCTGATCGCCTCGTGGACATCGATCGACGCGTTGAACAACTATCCAAACCTGGATACCTTGCGATTCATGCGCAATCCACTGACAGCTCAAATGGGTGCGGGGGAGACACGGACGGTACGTGCTGTGTGTGAAGTGGTGTATGGAACATAGGCTCAATCACTTGTTGATGTAGATTATCATTGCTCGCTCCGAGCATCTGCAAGTCTTCAACGCGAGCCCCATCCGTGGAAAGGAGAGAACAGATGCCGAGCAAATGTACCTCAAGCGTATTCTCCATGAACTCGCTGCGGTCGGTGAGTCGAAGGATCAGGACGCAAGCATTCTGGCGTGCCACCCACGATATGCGCAATTGTGTGAGCGCTACCCCGAAGTCGTCGCGTCGGCCACGGCGGCGCTGCGCGGCGGTGGTAGTGGTCCCTCGACGCTTGGGTCGAGCTTGATACAGGTCAAGATTGTGCCCATGTCGATGGACGCTACTACATTCGATCCGCTCGCTAAACGCATGCCACAAAACATGAAGATTTCACAGCTAAAAATTTTCATCGAGAAAAAGTTTGGTGTACTGGCGGCGGAGCAGCTCTTATCGTTCCGTGCTGATTCAAGGGTACGGACTCTGTTTACACATGAATTATTGTGGTATAACGAGCTGACAGCACTTATTTTCTTCACGTAGAGCATGCCATCTCCACTCGACGATGACAATTGCGAGCTTGGCTACTACGGGTTGCAGGTGAGACCGAGTAGGCTGATTTCACTGGGGCGATTAGACACTAATAGCTGACCTTCGTGTCGACAGGATGGTGCCGAGATCTTGGTGAACAGTGCATGATTTTCTACGGATAACTTTGTCCTACATGGATGAGCAACATCGTGCTAATAAACGCATACGTGAGTGACGAGGCACATTCAATCTAGGCTCCGCTAGTCAAAGATATCACCAATGATTAATCTCGTTGTCTAGCTCCCAGTTGCCTAGCTCCCAGACAGTGTACTCGTCTTGGCTACGTCGAGTGAAATTCGTGTTGACTATGGTCATCAGTCGTAGTCTTCGAGACCGAGGGGCACTTTGTGTGTTGGCTGTTCCAGAAGGCGACGGACGAATCGTGTGCGCTTTTTCTTGGTAGACTTGGTGGCCGGCGCGAGTGTCTTGGGCGAGAGCATTGGCACCGGTGTTGTTGGCGCAGGGATTGGTGTCACAGGCGACAACGTTGTCGGTGGTGGCACAATCTTGAATGATGTAGCCGTCGGCGTCGGGGTCACGGTTCCGATGATCGTGAAGCTGTCCGTCGCATGGATTGACGGCGAGGAGCCCAACGCAAGCACTGCGACAACCATTTGGAAGCGAACCATATTGTACTACGTATCTATCGCTTCACCGTCTGCTTAAGAAGTGACTCATGCTTCCTCACAAGCTAGCATGCGGTGCGATCATCAGATGATCGTACCGTATGCCAGATTCTGGCCTCGCAGTTCGTGGCCAGCGGCCGAAGTCGCGACGAAACTTCGTAGCATGTTCGACAGCTGATACAGAAGCTGCTAATGCATCATCTCTATTGTGTTAATCGTCGCAGCGTCGCGAAGAAGCATCGCATATCATGCGCGTTCTTCTGGCCGTTTGAATGTCCAGTGCGTGGCACGTAAGTCGTTCTTCTCTCATCAATCTTCCTGACATTTCGCGTTGTGTAGCCATTGCAAGTTTGAGGAGCGTTGATTGGCCATAATCGATATATCGACCAATCAAAATGGACAATGTATAATTCTAGAGAAGAAAGTATAGTTGATGTATATCTGACTCTTTTCTTTCCAAACGTTCAGACTCAATCCTACCAGGCGGAAGAGGTGGGCAGGTGATGATGCCAAACGCAAGTCTCTTCGACAGTCCTCATTTACCTTTCGACTCATTAGCCCTTTGCAAACACACGACGGTTGCTATACGTCTTGCTTCCAGCTCATTTATTAATCTTTACCCCACCCCACACTCACCCCCACAGCCACAGCCACACATCACACCATGCCCGCTACGCTCACCAACGATCAAGAGCTCTCCAACTACTTGCGCGACAAGATTCGCGTGTTCGAAGCGGCTGGTGTCAAGTTTCCGGATATCACGCCGCTGCTCATGGACCCCGAGGCCTTCCAGGCGGCGATTGATGCGCTCAAGCGCCGGTACGAGGGCAAACAGATCACGCACATTGTGAGCTGCGAATCGCGCGGCTTTATCTTTGGCGCACCGCTCGCGCTTGCATTGAAAGTGCCATTTGTGCCTGTGCGCCGCTCGCAACGCTTGCCGGGCAAGACTGTTGGCGTCGACTACACCAGTGGTTTCTACACTGGTCGCATGGAGATGCACGAAGATGCCATGCAGAAGGGTGCGCGCGTTGTCATCATCGACGACACCGTCGCAACGGTACAGTGTCTTGCTGTTTGTATTGAGCACTCGAACTATGTGTGCTAATCGTTCTTCTCCTCTAGGGCAAAACACTGAAAATCACATGCGAATTGATCGAGATGCTTGAAGGCGAGGTCATCGAGTGCAGTTGCATTGTGGACATGATCCGCCAAAAGGTGCGTCTGTGCTTTAGATGCTTTGAACATGATGTATTCGTTACTGACCAATCCTGCATTTTGGCCACCTACTTTCCTACAGGACTCGCTTCAGAAAATCCCCATTTTTGGTCTCGTGGCGCTCTAAACGTAGTGACGCAATAAAGTGTAGGGTTCTGCGTTAAGATCTTGCTGTGTCTGTCCAATAATTGACCACACCACAGTCTCACCCAATTATTGTGGTATTCCTGTGACATGCCTGGGTCGCCATCTCCGATAGTCATTGTCACGAGGGAATGTGTCGAGTGGTTTTTGGCCGGTTGTTCGGTTGCGTGCAGTGGACGGAAAACGTGGCGGAGCGTGGCCCCCAACTCACCAGAGTGATGGTCAGCTCCCAGGAATCTCGGTTTTCCTACTGTATGCGCCGCTGCATCTGGGTGGGGAAACGCAACAGGGAAACGACAAGCCTCAACCAGCTCAGGACGACGGGCCTCTCTATTTCTTCATTCCCCCCCACGCACGGCTGCGTTTCTAGAGTTGACTCCATTATATCGGTATGTACAAGTCCTTGCTGCGTCGCTCGCCGCTCAAGCGTCCGCGCGGAGTCGTCAATCGCAGCGCCGGCTGGGTAACGGCGACACATGCGCGGTTCCTCTCGGGCGCCCACGACGGCGAGCATCTCAAGAAGCAAGACGAGAACGATGGCGAATACGTGCCGCCGCGTCTCGCCGACCTCGTGCTGATTCGTCACGGCGAGAGCGAAGGAAATGTTGCACGCCAGCGGTCGATCCAGGGCGACCACAGTCTGTTTTACGGTGAGTTTCTCCACCGCCACAGCTGCAATTGGCGCTTGACCGACCGCGGACGCCTGCAGGCCGCGGCCGCTGGCGACTGGCTGCGCAAGAACGGCCTCGTGCACTTTGATCGGCTGCTCGTGTCCGAGTACTTGCGTGCACTCGAGACCGCGGCGCGACTCGAGCTGCCGAACGACAAGTGGTTTGCGGAGATGCTGATTCGCGAGCGCGACTGGGGCCAGATGGACCTCATGTCGGAGCAAGAGCGCATGTCCAAGATGCAAGGGGAGCTGCGCCGACGAGATCTCGACCGCTTTTACTACGCGCCGCCCGGCGGCGAGTCGCTCGCAGCCGTCGCCCAGCGCACGGACCGCTTGCTGTGTGTGCTCCACCGCGAGTGCGCCGACAAAAAGGCGATCGTGGTGTGCCACGGCGAAGTCATGTGGGCCATGCGTACACGCATCGAGCGCATGTCGCAGGACACGTTTCGAGAGCTCCAAGAATCCGGTCAAATGGTTGACCAGATTCACAATGGCCATATTCTCCACTACACGCGTCGGGATCCGTTGACCGGTGAAATGGCGCCGTACTTTACGCACATGCGATCAGTGTGTCCATGGAATGAGAAGCTCAGCCCAAAAGGATGGATGAAGATTGAGCGACCAGTGTACGACAACAAGATGCTACTCGCAGTCGCCGAGCGCGTACCGCGCATGATCGTGTCGGAAGAATATTTGGACAAGACGTATCAGAAACCACGCGCCTCGCGCTTGAAGATCAGCGAAGCAACGTCCGTTGTGAATGCAGAACGGGAAGACCAGTCGATTGGCAGAAGCGCAACCACCACAGAGACTAAAACCGCCACAGACGCTGAGTCGACTGCGACGACGGTCGTTGAGACGACCGGTACAGACAACACTGTTGCCCAACCTCCACTCCACCATGAGCCAAAGTCATCCGTTGATTTGAAGAAAGTTGTTGTCGTCAACAAGATGACTCGTTTCCAGCACGAATGCGAACTCCATGGCAACACTGGGTGAGTGTCTTCTGGTGGATGATTATTTGTTGTGCTAGGTGTCTGACAATGGGATGATGTTTATGTGCTGTGCAGAGAGGCTTTGCGGAAGCAAATGTCCATGCGCGGATTCGTGTACGACCGCTTGAAAGCAAGCCACGATCACCATGTGCAAGCGCTGGAGGATATCACCGCTAGTTTCAAGGAGAACAGTATTGAAGTGAGCGTGGTCGAAGCCAACCAAATGAGCCACGAAGCTATCAGTGGAGTTGACATGGTCTTCTCGGCCGGAGGGGATGGTACATTCTTGAAAGCTGCGAGCTTTGTGAACCAGCCGATTCCTGTTGCTGGCCTCAACACCGACCCTGGTCGCAGCGAAGGCAAACTTTGCTGCTACAGTGTCGATAGCGTGCAAAGTCGCTTCTCATATGCGCTTGACCGATTGCTGACGGGCGACTTTAACTGGCGCTACCGTCATCGCATTCGCGTCGGGATGGTCAACCAGGAAGGCTTTTGGTACGAACTTCCACGCTACGCGCTTAACGAAGTCTTTATCGCCGAGAGCGATGCATCTCGGCCATCGCACTACAACATCGGCGTGGACCAACACCAACGTGAATCGCAGCGAAGCAGTGGTATCATTGTAGCCACAGGAACTGGGTCAAGTGCCTGGTACTACAGTGCGGTACGTTTTCTAATCCAATTCGGACCTGCTGAGAATCTCTACTAACTATTTGCAATGTGGCCATCGGGTAGTCTCAAATCTATCGAGAGCAAGTTGCCAACGTGTTGGCGACCATGAACCACACACACACGAATGAGTCCGTGACGGAACTGACCGAAGCGTACGTGCGTGCTTAAGTCCTCTTCACAGCGCCTTGATCTGACACTGTCGCTATTTGCTTCAGATTCAATCGAGAAAACATGTTTCCGGAAGAGTCGCTTGACATGGGCTACATCGTACGAGAGCCTATTATCAACGAAACCTTTGGCGACATTCGATTCCGAAAGTACGTTCAGCGTCTTTATGAAGGGAGAGTAAACCGATCTTTGACTGTGACTGTTTGTTTTCCATGCAGGGGTCGTGCTCGCCGAGTGTCCATGCGATCTCTCGGCTGGGATATGAAGGTGAACCTCGATGGCATCTACTCTGTCCCATTAGACTATGGCGTTCAAGCCGTGATGAAGATCTGTGATGAGCCCAAGTATATGCTCCGCACAGTCGACTTTTCCAACGTACCCGGTCAAGAAGGAAAGAAGAAAATGAGATAGACGATAACAGGATATCTACTTATCACCTATGGCTTGTTGCAAGACCTGCCGCCTCCTCTAACCAGTCACACGACTGCGAACTCAACGGCGACGGTGGTGACGATCGCGCGAGGAGCTCCTGGAGGACGATCGGGAATGCGAAGCGGATCGAGAACGCCGACTTCGATCGTGATGCGAGGAGCGGCGGCCTTGACTCCGGTCACGCTCCCGCTCACGACGGTGATCACGTGACCGCGACCTTGAACGCGACGACGAGTGTCCATGGCGACGACTTCTGCGAGACCCGCTGTCTCGTCGCTCACGACGCCCTCGTTCACGGTCGCGGTGCCGGTCACGCGAGGGTGAGCGGGAGCGTGGGCGACGACTCTCCTCTGGTCGATGGTGATCATCCAGACCACTGTTGCGGCTGGGCGAGTCCCTACGGGCTACTCGTGCCTCACTGGTTGGCTGGCTAGTTGCCTCACGGTGTTGTGGAACCGTCGTGGGAGCTTGACGCTTGGCATCGACTGTGGCGCGAAGACTTAACGCTTTCGCAACCTGTACAACCACAGCTTGCTGAATAGATTCCGGCAGCTGCGTGCTGGTGTGCGTTGCGATAAAGGTCTGGACGGCGTCTTGAACAACCCCATCACGCCAGCTCACGTAGGACCCACGATCGGCGAGCTTCTCCAGCAGAAAAGCTTTTAGCTGCGTCTCCATCGCTCGCTCATCCTTGGTCGCTTCTAGGAAGTCAGTCATCTACAGGCCTCACATGGTGAGTCTCCGTTGTCACTGCGTGGCAATCCTCCCAACCCCAACGACAGCCTACCTCCTTTTGCCAGAGCTTCTCTTGAACCGCCAGCGGCAAAAATGCCAGCACCTCTTGCTGAAGTGATTTGTACTGGTCAGGCGCCATGTCGTGTTCGAGCGTCGCGAGCCACACCGAGAGCGTGAGCTTCTCGTCGAACACACCACGCTCGCGCTGCTGTTTCAGCTGCTCACGCACGCTTTTCGAGAGCTTTTTCTTGGCCTCTTTCAGCTTCGATTTCTTGTCCGATTTGAGATCGCGGGGACGATGCTTGACATAGTCTTCAAAGATTTCTTGGCGCTCATCCATACTACAAACAAAACAAACATCAGCAATAGGTAGATGCATGGAATCCACAATGCTCTATACACAGACGTTGAAATCGCGAGAAAGCGTGGATCCGATGCGATCTGAGGGAACGCAACGCTCCATTTGCAAAACGGCATGATCTTTTTGTCGCGGAGCATGTCCCGAAAACTGTCGCGACTTTTCTGGACGTCTTCGGCTCGCTGCCGTAGCGTCTCGAGATCCGTTGCTGATAGTGGTGCTTCCTCTAGACGCTCTTTGGTATCCTCCTCTTTCTCCACCACACGCTCTTTTTTCTTCTTCTTTAATTTGAGCTCTTTCTTCTTAGTGGGCTCGGTTTTCTTGCTTTGTCCAGGAGGGGGTGGCGGTGGCGGTACCACCGCTTCGCCATTGCCCGCCACCACGGCCTCCACGCCCCACTGCTCGGGACGCTCCCACACGGACTCGCGCGTCTTCTCGTCGAAGTAGTACATCGTACCATCGCCCGTGTCGTGAACTGTCCACGTGCCCGAGCGCGCCAGTGCACCGTCGACCATGAGCTTCATCATGCATGCACTCTCGAGTGCGCGCAGTTCGTCGGGCGCGTGCCATCGCGACTCGCCGCTTTCTAGGTTGTAGTAGAACAAGTGACCACCGTCATCGTTGTGGACCGACCAGCTGCCAACGATCTCCAGCGCATGCGCACGGAACGCCACAGCGTCCACGTCGTCATCTGATGCCATTGCTACTGGGCTACTAAGTTGCTCGACTGGGATAATAATGGGAACCTGAGGATTTTATACCATTTTTAAGCAAAAATATGACGTCTGTACCAAAAGTCTAGAAACAATGGAAAATATACCACTTTGCCTCATTTTCCATATTTTAAGAATGGGAATATTGCAAAAGGTGATACAAATCTTATATCCTAGCAAAAGGTGATACACGGTGTTTAAAAACAAGCGAAGTAAAATACACTACAGCAATCTTCGCCAAGAATAGCCTCAGTACATTCTCAGTGATGGCTACACCGCGTTCGCACGACCAATATAGACCATGCAG